>JALHLI010000110.1:0-71511 GCA_023349425.1 Anthopleura sola
AACGGACGATTCTGGCCCTACATGGTCACGTTTATTTTGTGAAAATTCGGCCTCCTTCCCTGGTTCTGGGGGCCGCGCATGCGCAGCTGCAAAGATGGGCACTTTCGGGGGTCGGAGTTTGGGGATTTTGAGCACGGAATCTTATTGAACGGACGATTCTGGCCCTACATGGTCACGTTTATTTTGTGAAAATTCGGCCTCCTTCCCTGGTTCTGGGGGCCGCGCATGCGCAGCTGCAAAGATGGGCACTTTCGGGGTTCGGAGTTTGGGGATTTTGAGCACGGAATCTTATTGAACGGACGATTCTGGCCCTACATGGTCACGTTTATTTTGTGAAAATTCGGCCTCCTTCCCTGGTTCTGGGGGCCGCGCATGCGCAGCTGCAAAGATGGGCACTTTCGGGGGTCGGAGTTTGGGGATTTTGAGCACGGAATCTTATTGAACGGACGATTCTGGCCCTACATGGTCACGTTTATTTTGTGAAAATTCGGCCTCCTTCCCTGGTTCTGGGGGCCGCGCATGCGCAGCTGCAAAGATGGGCACTTTCGGGAGTCGGAGTTTGGGGATTTTGAGCACGGAATCTTATTGAACGGACGATTCTGGCCTTACATGGTCACGTTTATTTTGTGAAAATTCGGCCTCCTTCCCTGGTTCTGGGGGCCGCGCATGCGCAGCTGCAAAGATGGGCACTTTCGGGGGTCGGAGTTTGGGGATTTTGAGCACGGAATCTTATTGAACGGACGATTCTGGCCCTACATGGTCACGTTTATTTTGTGAAAATTCGGCCTCCTTCCCTGGTTCTTGGGGCCGCGCATGCGCAGCTGCAAAGATGGGCACTTTCGGGGTTCGGAGTTTGGGGATTTTGAGCACGGAATCTTATTGAACGGACGATTCTGGCCCTACATGGTCACGTTTATTTTGTGAAAATTCGGCCTCCTTCCCTGGTTCTGGGGGCCGCGCATGCGCAGCTGCAAAGATGGGCACTTTCGGGGGTCGGAGTTTGGGGATTTTGAGCACGGAATCTTATTGAACGGACGATTCTGGCCCTACATGGTCACGTTTATTTTGTGAAAATTCGGCCTCCTTCCCTGGTTCTGGGGGCCGCGCATGCGCAGCTGCAAAGATGGGCACTTTCGGGCTCGGAGTTTGGGGATTTTGAGCACGGAAGCTTATTGAACGGACGATTCTGGCCCTACATGGTCACGTTTATTTTGTGAAAATTCGGCCTCCTTCCCTGGTTCTGGGGGCCGCGCATGCGCAGCTGCAAAGATGGGCACTTTCGGGGGTCGGAGTTTGGGGATTTTGAGCACGAAATCTTATTGAACGGACGATTCTGGCCCTACATGGTCACGTTTATTTTGTGAAAATTCGGCCTCCTTCCCTGGTTCTGGGGGCCGCGCATGCGCAGCTGCAAAGATGGGCACTTTCGGGGGTCGGAGTTTGGGGATTTTGAGCACGGAATCTTATTGAACGGACGATTCTGGCCCTACATGGTCACGTTTATTTTGTGAAAATTCGGCCTCCTTCCCTGGTTCTGGGGGCCGCGCATGCGCAGCTGCAAAGATGGGCACTTTCGGGGGTCGGAGTTTGGGGATTTTGAGCACGGAATCTTATTGAACGGACGATTCTGGCCCTACATGGTCACGTTTATTTTGTGAAAATTCGGCCTCCTTCCCTGGTTCTGGGGGCCGCGCATGCGCAGCTGCAAAGATGGGCACTTTCGGGGGTCGGAGTTTGGGGATTTTGAGCACGGAATCTTATTGAACGGACGATTCTGGCCTTACATGGTCACGTTTATTTTGTGAAAATTTGGCCTCCTTCCCTGGTTCTGGGGGCCGCGCATGCGCAGCTGCAAAGATGGGCACTTTCGGGGGTCGGAGTTTGGGGATTTTGAGCACGGAATCTTATTGAACGGACGATTCTGGCCCTACATGGTCACGTTTATTTTGTGAAAATTCGGCCTCCTTCCCTGGTTCTGGGGGCCGCGCACGCGCAGCTGCAAAGATGGGCACTTTCAGGGGTCGGAGTTTGGGGATTTTGAGCACGGAATCTTATTGAACGGACGATTCTGGCCCTACATGGTCACGTTTATTTTGTGAAAATTCGGCCTCCTTCCCTGGTTCTGGGGGCCGCGCATGCGCAGCTGCAAAGATGGGCACTTTCGGGGGTCGGAGTTTGGGGATTTTGAGCACGGAATCTTATTGAACGGACGATTCTGGCCCTACATGGTCACGTTTATTTTGTGAAAATTCGGCCTCCTTCCCTGGTTCTGGGGGCCGCGCATGCGCAGCTGCAAAGATGGGCACTTTCGGGGGTCGGAGTTTGGGGATTTTGAGCACGGAATCTTATTGAACGGACGATTCTGGCCCTACATGGTCACGTTTATTTTGTGAAAATTCGGCCTCCTTCCCTGGTTCTGGGGGCCGCGCATGCGCAGCTGCAAAGATGGGCTTTTTCGGGGGTCGGAGTTTGGGGATTTTGAGCACGGAATCTTATTGAACGGACGATTCTGGCCCTAGATGGTCACGTTTATTTTGTGAAAATTCGGCCTCCTTCCCTGGTTCTGGGGGCCGCGCATGCGCAGCTGCAAAGATGGGCACTTTCGGGGGTCGGAGTTTGGGGATTTTGAGCACGGAATCTTATTGAACGGACGATTCTGGCCCTACATGGTCACGTTTATTTTGTGAAAATTCGGCCTCCTTCCCTGGTTCTGGGGGCCGCGCATGCGCAGCTGCAAAGATGGGCACTTTCGGGGGTCGGAGTTTGGGGATTTTGAGCACGGAATCTTATTGAACGGACGATTCTGGCCCTACATGGTCACGTTTATTTTGTGAAAATTCGGCCTCCTTCCCTGGTTCTGGGGGCCGCGCATGCGCAGCTGCAAAGATGGGCACTTTCGGGGGTCGGAGTTTGGGGATTTTGAGCACGGAATCTTATTGAACGGACGATTCTGGCCCTACATGGTCACGTTTATTTTGTGAAAATTCGGCCTCCTTCCCTGGTTCTGGGGGCCGCGCATGCGCAGCTGCAAAGATGGGCTTTTTCGGGGGTCGGAGTTTGGGGATTTTGAGCACGGAATCTTATTGAACGGACGATTCTGGCCCTAGATGGTCACGTTTATTTTGTGAAAATTCGGCCTCCTTCCCTGGTTCTGGGGGCCGCGCATGCGCAGCTGCAAAGATGGGCACTTTCGGGGGTCGGAGTTTGGGGATTTTGAGCACGGAATCTTATTGAACGGACGATTCTGGCCCTACATGGTCACGTTTATTTTGTGAAAATTCGGCCTCCTTCCCTGGTTCTGGGGGCCGCGCATGCGCAGCTGCAAAGATGGGCACTTTCGGGGGTCGGAGTTTGGGGATTTTGAGCACGGAATCTTATTGAACGGACGATTCTGGCCCTACATGGTCACGTTTATTTTGTGAAAATTCGGCCTCCTTCCCTGGTTCTGGGGGCCGCGCATGCGCAGCTGCAAAGATGGGCACTTTCGGGGGTCGGAGTTTGGGGATTTTGAGCACGGAATCTTATTGAACGGACGATTCTGGCCCTACATGGTCACGTTTATTTTGTGAAAATTCGGCCTCCTTCCCTGGTTCTGGGGGCCGCGCATGCGCAGCTGCAAAGATGGGCACTTTCGGGGGTCGGAGTTTGGGGATTTTGAGCACGGAATCTTATTGAACGGACGATTCTGGCCTTACATGGTCACGTTTATTTTGTGAAAATTCGGCCTCCTTCCCTGGTTCTGGGGGCCGCGCATGCGCAGCTGCAAAGATGGGCACTTTCGGGGGTCGGAGTTTGGGGATTTTGAGCACGGAATCTTATTGAACGGACGATTCTGGCCCTACATGGTCACGTTTATTTTGTGAAAATTCGGCCTCCTTCCCTGGTTCTGGGGGCCGCGCACGCAAAGCTGCAAAGATGGGCACTTTCGGGGGTCGGAGTTTGGGGATTTTGAGCACGGAATCTTATTGAACGGACGATTCTGGCCCTACATGGTCACGTTTATTTTGTGAAAATTCGGCCTCCTTCCCTGGTTCTGGGGGCCGCGCATGCGCAGCTGCAAAGATGGGCACTTTCGGGGGTCGGAGTTTGGGGATTTTGAGCACGGAATCTTATTGAACGGACGATTCTGGCCCAACATGGTCACGTTTATTTTGTGAAAATTCGGCCTCCTTCCCTGGTTCTTGGGGCCGCGCATGCGCAGCTGCAAAGATGGGCACTTTCGGGGGTCGGAGTTTGGGGATTTTGAGCACGGAATCTTATTGAACGGACGATTCTGGCCCTACATGGTCACGTTTATTTTGTGAAAATTCGGCCTCCTTCCCTGGTTCTGGGGGCCGCGCATGCGCAGCTGCAAAGATGGGCTTTTTCGGGGGTCGGAGTTTGGGGATTTTGAGCACGGAATCTTATTGAACGGACGATTCTGGCCCTAGATGGTCACGTTTATTTTGTGAAAATTCGGCCTCCTTCCCTGGTTCTGGGGGCCGCGCATGCGCAGCTGCAAAGATGGGCACTTTCGGGGGTCGGAGTTTGGGGATTTTGAGCACGGAATCTTATTGAACGGACGATTCTGGCCCTACATGGTCACGTTTATTTTGTGAAAATTCGGCCTCCTTCCCTGGTTCTGGGGGCCGCGCATGCGCAGCTGCAAAGATGGGCACTTTCGGGGGTCGGAGTTTGGGGATTTTGAGCACGGAATCTTATTGAACGGACGATTCTGGCCCTACATGGTCACGTTTATTTTGTGAAAATTCGGCCTCCTTCCCTGGTTCTGGGGGCCGCGCATGCGCAGCTGCAAAGATGGGCACTTTCGGGGGTCGGAGGTTGGGGATTTTGAGCACGGAATCTTATTGAACGGACGATTCTGGCCCTACATGGTCACGTTTATTTTGTGAAAATTCGGCCTCCTTCCCTGGTTCTGGGGGCCGCGCATGCGCAGCTGCAAAGATGGGCACTTTCGGGGGTCGGAGCTTGGGGATTTTGAGCACGGAATCTTATTGAACGGACGATTCTGGCCCTACATGGTCACGTTTATTTTGTGAAAATTCGGCCTCCTTCCCTGGTTCTGGGGGCCGCGCACGCGCAGCTGCAAAGATGGGCACTTTCGGGGGTCGGAGTTTGGGGATTTTGAGCACGGAATCTTATTGAACGGACGATTCTGGCCCTACATGGTCACGTTTATTTTGTGAAAATTCGGCCTCCTTCCCTGGTTCTGGGGGCCGCGCATGCGCAGCTGCAAAGATGGGCACTTTCGGGGGTCGGAGTTTGGGGATTTTGAGCACGGAATCTTATTGAACGGACGATTCTGGCCCTACATGGTCACGTTTATTTTGTGAAAATTCGGCCTCCTTCCCTGGTTCTGGGGGCCGCGCATGCGCAGCTGCAAAGATGGGCACTTTCGGGGGTCGGAGTTTGGGGATTTTGAGCACGGAATCTTATTGAACGGACGATTCTGGCCCTACATGGTCACGTTTATTTTGTGAAAATTCGGCCTCCTTCCCTGGTTCTGGGGGCCGCGCATGCGCAGCTGCAAAGATGGGCTTTTTCGGGGGTCGGAGTTTGGGGATTTTGAGCACGGAATCTTATTGAACGGACGATTCTGGCCCTAGATGGTCACGTTTATTTTGTGAAAATTCGGCCTCCTTCCCTGGTTCTGGGGGCCGCGCATGCGCAGCTGCAAAGATGGGCACTTTCGGGGGTCGGAGTTTGGGGATTTTGAGCACGGAATCTTATTGAACGGACGATTCTGGCCCTACATGGTCACGTTTATTTTGTGAAAATTCGGCCTCCTTCCCTGGTTCTGGGGGCCGCGCATGCGCAGCTGCAAAGATGGGCACTTTCGGGGGTCGGAGTTTGGGGATTTTGAGCACGGAATCTTATTGAACGGACGATTCTGGCCCTACATGGTCACGTTTATTTTGTGAAAATTCGGCCTCCTTCCCTGGTTCTGGGGGCCGCGCATGCGCAGCTGCAAAGATGGGCACTTTCGGGGGTCGGAGGTTGGGGATTTTGAGCACGGAATCTTATTGAACGGACGATTCTGGCCCTACATGGTCACGTTTATTTTGTGAAAATTCGGCCTCCTTCCCTGGTTCTGGGGGCCGCGCATGCGCAGCTGCAAAGATGGGCACTTTCGGGGGTCGGAGCTTGGGGATTTTGAGCACGGAATCTTATTGAACGGACGATTCTGGCCCTACATGGTCACGTTTATTTTGTGAAAATTCGGCCTCCTTCCCTGGTTCTGGGGGCCGCGCATGCGCAGCTGCAAAGATGGGCTCTTTCGGGGGTCGGAGTTTGGGGATTTTGAGCACGGAATCTTATTGAACGGACGATTCTGGCCCTACATGGTCACGTTTATTTTGTGAAAATTCGGCCTCCTTCCCTGGTTCTGGGGGCCGCGCATGCGCAGCTGCAAAGATGGGCTTTTTCGGGGGTCGGAGTTTGGGGATTTTGAGCACGGAATCTTATTGAACGGACGATTCTGGCCCTAGATGGTCACGTTTATTTTGTGAAAATTCGGCCTCCTTCCCTGGTTCTGGGGGCCGCGCATGCGCAGCTGCAAAGATGGGCACTTTCGGGGGTCGGAGTTTGGGGATTTTGAGCACGGAATCTTATTGAACGGACGATTCTGGCCCTACATGGTCACGTTTATTTTGTGAAAATTCGGCCTCCTTCCCTGGTTCTGGGGGCCGCGCATGCGCAGCTGCAAAGATGGGCACTTTCGGGGGTCGGAGTTTGGGGATTTTGAGCACGGAATCTTATTGAACGGACGATTCTGGCCCTACATGGTCACGTTTATTTTGTGAAAATTCGGCCTCCTTCCCTGGTTCTGGGGGCCGCGCATGCGCAGCTGCAAAGATGGGCTTTTTCGGGGGTCGGAGTTTGGGGATTTTGAGCACGGAATCTTATTGAACGGACGATTCTGGCCCTAGATGGTCACGTTTATTTTGTGAAAATTCGGCCTCCTTCCCTGGTTCTGGGGGCTGCGCTTGCGCAGCTGCAAAGATGGGCACTTTCGGGGGTCGGAGTTTGGGGATTTTGAGCACGGAATCTTATTGAACGGACGATTCTGGCCCTACATGGTCACGTTTATTTTGTGAAAATTCGGCCTCCTTCCCTGGTTCTGGGGGCCGCGCATGCGCAGCTGCAAAGATGGGCACTTTCGGGGGTCGGAGTTTGGGGATTTTGAGCACGGAATCTTATTGAACGGATGATTCTGGCCCTACATGGTCACGTTTATTTTGTGAAAATTCGGCCTCCTTCCCTGGTTCTGGGGGCCGCGCATGCGCAGCTGCAAAGATGGGCACTTTCGGGGTTCGGAGTTTGGGGATTTTGAGCACGGAATCTTATTGAACGGACGATTCTGGCCCTACATGGTCACGTTTATTTTGTGAAAATTCGGCCTCCTTCCCTGGTTCTGGGGGCCGCGCATGCGCAGCTGCAAAGATGGGCACTTTCGGGGTTCGGAGTTTGGGGATTTTGAGCACGGAATCTTATTGAACGGACGATTCTGGCCCTACATGGTCACGTTTATTTTGTGAAAATTCGGCCTCCTTCCCTGGTTCTGGGGGCCGCGCATGCGCAGCTGCAAAGATGGGCACTTTCGGGGGTCGGAGTTTGGGGATTTTGAGCACGGAATCGTATTGAACGGACGATTCTGGCCCTACATGGTCACGTTTATTTTGTGAAAATTCGGCCTCCTTCCCTGGTTCTGGGGGCCGCGCATGCGCAGCTGCAAAGATGGGCACTTTCGGGGGTCGGAGTTTGGGGATTTTGAGCACGGAATCTTATTGAACGGACGATTCTGGCCCTACATGGTCACGTTTATTTTGTGAAAATTCGGCCTCCTTCCCTGGTTCTGGGGGCCGCGCATGCGCAGCTGCAAAGATGGGCACTTTCGGGGGTCGGAGTTTGGGGATTTTGAGCACGGAATCTTATTGAACGGACGATTCTGGCCCTACATGGTCACGTTTATTTTGTGAAAATTCGGCCTCCTTCCCTGGTTCTGGGGGCCGCGCATGCGCAGCTGCAAAGATGGGCACTTTCGGGGGTCGGAGTTTGGGGATTTTGAGCACGGAATCTTATTGAACGGACGATTCTGGCCCTACATGGTCACGTTTATTTTGTGAAAATTCGGCCTCCTTCCCTGGTTCTGGGGGCCGCGCATGCGCAGCTGCAAAGATGGGCACTTTCGGGGGTCGGAGGTTGGGGATTTTGAGCACGGAATCTTATTGAACGGACGATTCTGGCCCTACATGGTCACGTTTATTTTGTGAAAATTCGGCCTCCTTCCCTGGTTCTGGGGGCCGCGCATGCGCAGCTGCAAAGATGGGCACTTTCGGGGGTCGGAGTTTGGGGATTTTGAGCACGGAATCTTATTGAACGGACGATTCTGGCCCTACATGGTCACGTTTATTTTGTGAAAATTCGCCCTCCTTCCCTGGTTCTGGGGGCCGCGCATGCGCAGCTGCAAAGATGGGCACTTTCGGGGGTCGGAGTTTGGAGATTTTGAGCACCGAATCTTATTGAACGGACGATTCTGGCCCTACATGGTCACGTTTATTTTGTGAAAATTCGGCCTCCTTCCCTGGTTCTGGGGGCCGCGCATGCGCAGCTGCAAAGATGGGCACTTTCGGGGGTCGGAGTTTGGGGATTTTGAGCACGGAATCTTATTGAACGGACGATTCTGGCCCTACATGGTCACGTTTATTTTGTGAAAATTCGGCCTCCTTCCCTGGTTCTGGGGGCCGCGCATGCGCAGCTGCAAAGATGGGCACTTTCGGGTGTCGGAGTTTGGGGATTTTGAGCACGGAATCTTATTGAACGGACGATTCTGGCCCTACATGGTCACGTTTATTTTGTGAAAATTCGGCCTCCTTCCCTGGTTCTGGGGGCCGCGCATGCGCAGCTGCAAAGATGGGCACTTTCGGGGGTCGGAGTTTGGGGATTTTGAGCACGGAATCTTATTGAACGGACGATTCTGGCCCTACATGGTCACGTTTATTTTGTGAAAATTCGGCCTCCTTCCCTGGTTCTGGGGGCCGCGCATGCGCAGCTGCAAAGATGGGCACTTTCGGGGGTCGGAGGTTGGGGATTTTGAGCACTGAATCTTATTGAACGGACGATTCTGGCCCTACATGGTCACGTTTATTTTGTGAAAATTCGGCCTCCTTCCCTGGTTCTGGGGGCCGCGCATGCGCAGCTGCAAAGATGGGCACTTTCGGGGGTCGGAGTTTGGGGATTTTGAGCACGGAATCTTATTGAACGGACGATTCTGGCCCTACATGGTCACGTTTATTTTGTGAAAATTCGGCCTCCTTCCCTGGTTCTGGGGGCCGCGCATGCGCAGCTGCAAAGATGGGCACTTTCGGGTGTCGGAGTTTGGGGATTTTGAGCACGGAATCTTATTGAACGGACGATTCTGGCCCTACATGGTCACGTTTATTTTGTGAAAATTCGGCCTCCTTCCCTGGTTCTGGGGGCCGCGCATGCGCAGCTGCAAAGATGGGCACTTTCGGGGGTCGGAGTTTGGGGATTTTGAGCACGGAATCTTATTGAACGGACGATTCTGGCCCTACATGGTCACGTTTATTTTGTGAAAATTCGGCCTCCTTCCCTGGTTCTGGGGGCCGCGCATGCGCAGCTGCAAAGATGGGCACTTTCGGGGGTCGGAGGTTGGGGATTTTGAGCACTGAATCTTATTGAACGGACGATTCTGGCCCTACATGGTCACGTTTATTTTGTGAAAATTCGGCCTCCTTCCCTGGTTCTGGGGGCCGCGCATGCGCAGCTGCAAAGATGGGCACTTTCGGGGGTCGGAGTTTGGGGATTTTGAGCACGGAATCTTATTGAACGGACGATTCTGGCCCTACATGGTCACGTTTATTTTGTGAAAATTCGCCCTCCTTCCCTGGTTCTGGGGGCCGCGCATGCGCAGCTGCAAAGATGGGCACTTTCGGGGGTCGGAGTTTGGAGATTTTGAGCACCGAATCTTATTGAACGGACGATTCTGGCCCTACATGGTCACGTTTATTTTGTGAAAATTCGGCCTCCTTCCCTGGTTCTGGGGGCCGCGCATGCGCAGCTGCAAAGATGGGCACTTTCGGGGGTCGGAGTTTGGGGATTTTGAGCACGGAATCTTATTGAACGGACGATTCTGGCCCTACATGGTCACGTTTATTTTGTGAAAATTCGGCCTCCTTCCCTGGTTCTGGGGGCCGCGCATGCGCAGCTGCAAAGATGGGCACTTTCGGGTGTCGGAGTTTGGGGATTTTGAGCACGGAATCTTATTGAACGGACGATTCTGGCCCTACATGGTCACGTTTATTTTGTGAAAATTCGGCCTCCTTCCCTGGTTCTGGGGGCCGCGCATGCGCAGCTGCAAAGATGGGCACTTTCGGGGGTCGGAGGTTGGGGATTTTGAGCACGGAATCTTATTGAACGGACGATTCTGGCCCTACATGGTCACGTTTATTTTGTGAAAATTCGGCCTCCTTCCCTGGTTCTGGGGGCCGCGCATGCGCAGCTGCAAAGATGGGCACTTTCGGGGGTCGGAGTTTGGGGATTTTGAGCACGGAATCTTATTGAACGGACGATTCTGGCCCTACATGGTCACGTTTATTTTGTGAAAATTCGGCCTCCTTCCCTGGTTCTGGGGGCCGCGCATGCGCAGCTGCAAAGATGGGCTTTTTCGGGGGTCGGAGTTTGGGGATTTTGAGCACGGAATCTTATTGAACGGACGATTCTGGCCCTAGATGGTCACGTTTATTTTGTGAAAATTCGGCCTCCTTCCCTGGTTCTGGGGGCTGCGCTTGCGCAGCTGCAAAGATGGGCACTTTCGGGGGTCGGAGTTTGGGGATTTTGAGCACGGAATCTTATTGAACGGACGATTCTGGCCCTACATGGTCACGTTTATTTTGTGAAAATTCGGCCTCCTTCCCTGGTTCTGGGGGCCGCGCATGCGCAGCTGCAAAGATGGGCACTTTCGGGGGTCGGAGTTTGGGGATTTTGAGCACGGAATCTTATTGAACGGATGATTCTGGCCCTACATGGTCACGTTTATTTTGTGAAAATTCGGCCTCCTTCCCTGGTTCTGGGGGCCGCGCATGCGCAGCTGCAAAGATGGGCACTTTCGGGGTTCGGAGTTTGGGGATTTTGAGCACGGAATCTTATTGAACGGACGATTCTGGCCCTACATGGTCACGTTTATTTTGCGAAAATTCGGCCTCCTTCCCTGGTTCTGGGGGCCGCGCATGCGCAGCTGCAAAGATGGGCACTTTCGGGGGTCGGAGTTTGGGGATTTTGAGCACGGAATCTTATTGAACGGACGATTCTGGCCCTAGATGGTCACGTTTATTTTGTGAAAATTCGGCCTCCTTCCCTGGTTCTGGGGGCCGCGCATGCGCAGCTGCAAAGATGGGCACTTTCGGGGGTCGGAGTTTGGGGATTTTGAGCACGGAATCGTATTGAACGGACGATTCTGGCCCTACATGGTCACGTTTATTTTGTGAAAATTCGGCCTCCTTCCCTGGTTCTGGGGGCCGCGCATGCGCAGCTGCAAAGATGGGCACTTTCGGGGGTCGGAGTTTGGGGATTTTGAGCACGGAATCTTATTGAACGGATGATTCTGGCCCTACATGGTCACGTTTATTTTGTGAAAATTCGGCCTCCTTCCCTGGTTCTGGGGGCCGCGCATGCGCAGCTGCAAAGATGGGCACTTTCGGGGTTCGGAGTTTGGGGATTTTGAGCACGGAATCTTATTGAACGGACGATTCTGGCCCTACATGGTCACGTTTATTTTGCGAAAATTCGGCCTCCTTCCCTGGTTCTGGGGGCCGCGCATGCGCAGCTGCAAAGATGGGCACTTTCGGGGGTCGGAGTTTGGGGATTTTGAGCACGGAATCTTATTGAACGGACGATTCTGGCCCTACATGGTCACGTTTATTTTGTGAAAATTCGGCCTCCTTCCCTGGTTCTGGGGGCCGCGCATGCGCAGCTGCAAAGATGGGCACTTTCGGGGGTCGGAGTTTGGGGATTTTGAGCACGGAATCGTATTGAACGGACGATTCTGGCCCTACATGGTCACGTTTATTTTGTGAAAATTCGGCCTCCTTCCCTGGTTCTGGGGGCCGCGCATGCGCAGCTGCAAAGATGGGCACTTTCGGGGGTCGGAGTTTGGGGATTTTGAGCACGGAATCTTATTGAACGGACGATTCTGGCCCTACATGGTCACGTTTATTTTGTGAAAATTCGGCCTCCTTCCCTGGTTCTGGGGGCCGCGCATGCGCAGCTGCAAAGATGGGCACTTTCGGGGGTCGGAGTTTGGGGATTTTGAGCACGGAATCTTATTGAACGGACGATTCTGGCCCTACATGGTCACGTTTATTTTGTGAAAATTCGGCCTCCTTCCCTGGTTCTGGGGGCCGCGCATGCGCAGCTGCAAAGATGGGCACTTTCGGGGGTCGGAGTTTGGGGATTTTGAGCACGGAATCTTATTGAACGGACGATTCTGGCCCTACATGGTCACGTTTATTTTGTGAAAATTCGGCCTCCTTCCCTGGTTCTGGGGGCCGCGCATGCGCAGCTGCAAAGATGGGCACTTTCGGGGGTCGGAGGTTGGGGATTTTGAGCACGGAATCTTATTGAACGGACGATTCTGGCCCTAGATGGTCACGTTTATTTTGTGAAAATTCGGCCTCCTTCCCTGGTTCTGGGGGCCGCGCATGCGCAGCTGCAAAGATGGGCACTTTCGGGGGTCGGAGTTTGGGGATTTTGAGCACGGAATCTTATTGAACGGACGATTCTGGCCCTACATGGTCACGTTTATTTTGTGAAAATTCGCCCTCCTTCCCTGGTTCTGGGGGCCGCGCATGCGCAGCTGCAAAGATGGGCACTTTCGGGGGTCGGAGTTTGGAGATTTTGAGCACCGAATCTTATTGAACGGACGATTCTGGCCCTACATGGTCACGTTTATTTTGTGAAAATTCGGCCTCCTTCCCTGGTTCTGGGGGCCGCGCATGCGCAGCTGCAAAGATGGGCACTTTCGGGGGTCGGAGTTTGGGGATTTTGAGCACGGAATCTTATTGAACGGACGATTCTGGCCCTACATGGTCACGTTTATTTTGTGAAAATTCGGCCTCCTTCCCTGGTTCTGGGGGCCGCGCATGCGCAGCTGCAAAGATGGGCACTTTCGGGTGTCGGAGTTTGGGGATTTTGAGCACGGAATCTTATTGAACGGACGATTCTGGCCCTACATGGTCACGTTTATTTTGTGAAAATTCGGCCTCCTTCCCTGGTTCTGGGGGCCGCGCATGCGCAGCTGCAAAGATGGGCACTTTCGGGGGTCGGAGTTTGGGGATTTTGAGCACGGAATCTTATTGAACGGACGATTCTGGCCCTACATGGTCACGTTTATTTTGTGAAAATTCGGCCTCCTTCCCTGGTTCTGGGGGCCGCGCATGCGCAGCTGCAAAGATGGGCACTTTCGGGGGTCGGAGGTTGGGGATTTTGAGCACTGAATCTTATTGAACGGACGATTCTGGCCCTACATGGTCACGTTTATTTTGTGAAAATTCGGCCTCCTTCCCTGGTTCTGGGGGCCGCGCATGCGCAGCTGCAAAGATGGGCACTTTCGGGGGTCGGAGTTTGGGGATTTTGAGCACGGAATCTTATTGAACGGACGATTCTGGCCCTACATGGTCACGTTTATTTTGTGAAAATTCGCCCTCCTTCCCTGGTTCTGGGGGCCGCGCATGCGCAGCTGCAAAGATGGGCACTTTCGGGGGTCGGAGTTTGGAGATTTTGAGCACCGAATCTTATTGAACGGACGATTCTGGCCCTACATGGTCACGTTTATTTTGTGAAAATTCGGCCTCCTTCCCTGGTTCTGGGGGCCGCGCATGCGCAGCTGCAAAGATGGGCACTTTCGGGGGTCGGAGTTTGGGGATTTTGAGCACGGAATCTTATTGAACGGACGATTCTGGCCCTACATGGTCACGTTTATTTTGTGAAAATTCGGCCTCCTTCCCTGGTTCTGGGGGCCGCGCATGCGCAGCTGCAAAGATGGGCACTTTCGGGTGTCGGAGTTTGGGGATTTTGAGCACGGAATCTTATTGAACGGACGATTCTGGCCCTACATGGTCACGTTTATTTTGTGAAAATTCGGCCTCCTTCCCTGGTTCTGGGGGCCGCGCATGCGCAGCTGCAAAGATGGGCACTTTCGGGGGTCGGAGTTTGGGGATTTTGAGCACGGAATCTTATTGAACGGACGATTCTGGCCCTACATGGTCACGTTTATTTTGTGAAAATTCGGCCTCCTTCCCTGGTTCTGGGGGCCGCGCATGCGCAGCTGCAAAGATGGGCACTTTCGGGGGTCGGAGTTTGGGGATTTTGAGCACGGAATCTTATTGAACGGACGATTCTGGCCCTACATGGTCACGTTTATTTTGTGAAAATTCGCCCTCCTTCCCTGGTTCTGGGGGCCGCGCATGCGCAGCTGCAAAGATGGGCACTTTCGGGGGTCGGAGTTTGGAGATTTTGAGCACCGAATCTTATTGAACGGACGATTCTGGCCCTACATGGTCACGTTTATTTTGTGAAAATTCGGCCTCCTTCCCTGGTTCTGGGGGCCGCGCATGCGCAGCTGCAAAGATGGGCACTTTCGGGGGTCGGAGTTTGGGGATTTTGAGCACGGAATCTTATTGAACGGACGATTCTGGCCCTACATGGTCACGTTTATTTTGTGAAAATTCGGCCTCCTTCCCTGGTTCTGGGGGCCGCGCATGCGCAGCTGCAAAGATGGGCACTTTCGGGTGTCGGAGTTTGGGGATTTTGAGCACGGAATCTTATTGAACGGACGATTCTGGCCCTACATGGTCACGTTTATTTTGTGAAAATTCGGCCTCCTTCCCTGGTTCTGGGGGCCGCGCATGCGCAGCTGCAAAGATGGGCACTTTCGGGGGTCGGAGTTTGGGGATTTTGAGCACGGAATCTTATTGAACGGACGATTCTGGCCCTACATGGTCACGTTTATTTTGTGAAAATTCGGCCTCCTTCCCTGGTTCTGGGGGCCGCGCATGCGCAGCTGCAAAGATGGGCACTTTCGGGGGTCGGAGGTTGGGGATTTTGAGCACTGAATCTTATTGAACGGACGATTCTGGCCCTACATGGTCACGTTTATTTTGTGAAAATTCGGCCTCCTTCCCTGGTTCTGGGGGCCGCGCATGCGCAGCTGCAAAGATGGGCACTTTCGGGGGTCGGAGTTTGGGGATTTTGAGCACGGAATCTTATTGAACGGACGATTCTGGCCCTACATGGTCACGTTTATTTTGTGAAAATTCGCCCTCCTTCCCTGGTTCTGGGGGCCGCGCATGCGCAGCTGCAAAGATGGGCACTTTCGGGGGTCGGAGTTTGGAGATTTTGAGCACCGAATCTTATTGAACGGACGATTCTGGCCCTACATGGTCACGTTTATTTTGTGAAAATTCGGCCTCCTTCCCTGGTTCTGGGGGCCGCGCATGCGCAGCTGCAAAGATGGGCACTTTCGGGGGTCGGAGTTTGGGGATTTTGAGCACGGAATCTTATTGAACGGACGATTCTGGCCCTACATGGTCACGTTTATTTTGTGAAAATTCGGCCTCCTTCCCTGGTTCTGGGGGCCGCGCATGCGCAGCTGCAAAGATGGGCACTTTCGGGTGTCGGAGTTTGGGGATTTTGAGCACGGAATCTTATTGAACGGACGATTCTGGCCCTACATGGTCACGTTTATTTTGTGAAAATTCGGCCTCCTTCCCTGGTTCTGGGGGCCGCGCATGCGCAGCTGCAAAGATGGGCACTTTCGGGGGTCGGAGTTTGGGGATTTTGAGCACGGAATCTTATTGAACGGACGATTCTGGCCCTACATGGTCACGTTTATTTTGTGAAAATTCGGCCTCCTTCCCTGGTTCTGGGGGCCGCGCATGCGCAGCTGCAAAGATGGGCACTTTCGGGGGTCGGAGTTTGGGGATTTTGAGCACGGAATCTTATTGAACGGACGATTCTGGCCCTACATGGTCACGTTTATTTTGTGAAAATTCGGCCTCCTTCCCTGGTTCTGGGGGCCGCGCATGCGCAGCTGCAAAGATGGGCACTTTCGGGGGTCGGAGTTTGGGTATTTTGAGCACGGAATCTTATTGAACGGACGATTCTGGCCCTACATGGTCACGTTTATTTTGTGAAAATTCGGCCTCCTTCCCTGGTTCTGGGGGCCGCGCATGCGCAGCTGCAAAGATGGGCACTTTCGGGGGTCGGAGTTTGGGGATTTTGAGCACGGAATCTTATTGAACGGACGATTCTGGCCCTACATGGTCACGTTTATTTTGTGAAAATTCGGCCTCCTTCCCTGGTTCTGGGGGCCGCGCATGCGCAGCTGCAAAGATGGGCACTTTCGGGGGTCGGAGTTTGGGGATTTTGAGCACGGAATCTTATTGAACGGACGATTCTGGCCCTACATGGTCACGTTTATTTTGTGAAAATTCGGCCTCCTTCCCTGGTTCTGGGGGCCGCGCATGCGCAGCTGCAAAGATGGGCACTTTCGGGGTTCGGAGTTTGGGGATTTTGAGCACGGAATCTTATTGAACGGACGATTCTGGCCCTACATGGTCACGTTTATTTTGTGAAAATTCGGCCTCCTTCCCTGGTTCTGGGGGCCGCGCATGCGCAGCTGCAAAGATGGGCACTTTCGGGGGTCGGAGTTTGGGGATTTTGAGCACGGAATCTTATTGAACGGACGATTCTGGCCCTACATGGTCACGTTTATTTTGTGAAAATTCGGCCTCCTTCCCTGGTTCTGGGGGCCGCGCATGCGCAGCTGCAAAGATGGGCACTTTCGGGCTCGGAGTTTGGGGATTTTGAGCACGGAATCTTATTGAACGGACGATTCTGGCCCTACATGGTCACGTTTATTTTGTGAAAATTCGGCCTCCTTCCCTGGTTCTGGGGGCCGCGCATGCGCAGCTGCAAAGATGGGCACTTTCGGGGGTCGGAGTTTGGGGATTTTGAGCACGGAATCTTATTGAACGGACGATTCTGGCCCTACATGGTCACGTTTATTTTGTGAAAATTCGGCCTCCTTCCCTGGTTCTGGGGGCCGCGCATGCGCAGCTGCAAAGATGGGCACTTTCGGGGGTCGGAGTTTGGGGATTTTGAGCACGGAATCTTATTGAACGGACGATTCTGGCCCTACATGGTCACGTTTATTTTGTGAAAATTCGGCCTCCTTCCCTGGTTCTGGGGGCCGCGCATGCGCAGCTGCAAAGATGGGCACTTTCGGGGGTCGGAGTTTGGGGATTTTGAGCACGGAATCTTATTGAACGGACGATTCTGGCCCTACATGGTCACGTTTATTTTGTGAAAATTCGGCCTCCTTCCCTGGTTCTGGGGGCCGCGCATGCGCAGCTGCAAAGATGGGCACTTTCGGGGGTCGGAGTTTGGGGATTTTGAGCACGGAATCTTATTGAACGGACGATTCTGGCCTTACATGGTCTCGTTTATTTTGTGAAAATTCGGCCTCCTTCCCTGGTTCTGGGGGCCGCGCATGCGCAGCTGCAAAGATGGGCACTTTCGGGGGTCGGAGTTTGGGGATTTTGAGCACGGAATCTTATTGAACGGACGATTCTGGCCCTACATGGTCACGTTTATTTTGTGAAAATTCGGCCTCCTTCCCTGGTTCTGGGGGCCGCGCACGCGCAGCTGCAAAGATGGGCACTTTCGGGGGTCGGAGTTTGGGGATTTTGAGCACGGAATCTTATTGAACGGACGATTCTGGCCCTACATGGTCACGTTTATTTTGTGAAAATTCGGCCTCCTTCCCTGGTTCTGGGGGCCGCGCATGCGCAGCTGCAAAGATGGGCACTTTCGGGCTCGGAGTTTGGGGATTTTGAGCACGGAATCTTATTGAACGGACGATTCTGGCCCTACATGGTCACGTTTATTTTGTGAAAATTCGGCCTCCTTCCCTGGTTCTGGGGGCCGCGCATGCGCAGCTGCAAAGATGGGCACTTTCGGGGGTCGGAGTTTGGGGATTTTGAGCACGGAATCTTATTGAACGGACGATTCTGGCCCTACATGGTCACGTTTATTTTGTGAAAATTCGGCCTCCTTCCCTGGTTCTGGGGGCCGCGCATGCGCAGCTGCAAAGATGGGCACTTTCGGGGGTCGGAGTTTGGGGATTTTGAGCACGGAATCTTATTGAACGGACGATTCTGGCCCTACATGGTCACGTTTATTTTGTGAAAATTCGGCCTCCTTCCCTGGTTCTGGGGGCCGCGCATGCGCAGCTGCAAAGATGGGCACTTTCGGGGGTCGGAGTTTGGGGATTTTGAGCACGGAATCTTATTGAACGGACGATTCTGGCCCTACATGGTCACGTTTATTTTGTGAAAATTCGGCCTCCTTCCCTGGTTCTGGGGGCCGCGCATGCGCAGCTGCAAAGATGGGCACTTTCGGGGGTCGGAGTTTGGGGATTTTGAGCACGGAATCTTATTGAACGGACGATTCTGGCCCTACATGGTCACGTTTATTTTGTGAAAATTCGGCCTCCTTCCCTGGTTCTGGGGGCCGCGCATGCGCAGCTGCAAAGATGGGCACTTTCGGGGGTCGGAGTTTGGGGATTTTGAGCACGGAATCTTATTGAACGGACGATTCTGGCCTTACATGGTCACGTTTATTTTGTGAAAATTCGGCCTCCTTCCCTGGTTCTGGGGGCCGCGCATGCGCAGCTGCAAAGATGGGCACTTTCGGGGGTCGGAGTTTGGGTATTTTGAGCACGGAATCTTATTGAACGGACGATTCTGGCCCTACATGGTCACGTTTATTTTGTGAAAATTCGGCCTCCTTCCCTGGTTCTGGGGGCCGCGCACGCGCAGCTGCAAAGATGGGCACTTTCGGGGGTCGGAGTTTGGGGATTTTGAGCACGGAATCTTATTGAACGGACGATTCTGGCCCTACATGGTCACGTTTATTTTGTGAAAATTCGGCCTCCTTCCCTGGTTCTGGGGGCCGCGCATGCGCAGCTGCAAAGATGGGCACTTTCGGGGGTCGGAGTTTGGGGATTTTGAGCACGGAATCTTATTGAACGGACGATTCTGGCCCTACATGGTCACGTTTATTTTGTGAAAATTCGGCCTCCTTCCCTGGTTCTGGGGGCCGCGCATGCGCAGCTGCAAAGATGGGCACTTTCGGGGGTCGGAGTTTGGGGATTTTGAGCACGGAATCTTATTGAACGGACGATTCTGGCCCTACATGGTCACGTTTATTTTGTGAAAATTCGGCCTCCTTCCCTGGTTCTGGGGGCCGCGCATGCGCAGCTGCAAAGATGGGCACTTTCGGGGGTCGGAGTTTGGGGATTTTGAGCACGGAATCTTATTGAACGGACGATTCTGGCCCTACATGGTCACGTTTATTTTGTGAAAATTCGGCCTCCTTCCCTGGTTCTGGGGGCCGCGCATGCGCAGCTGCAAAGATGGGCTTTTTCGGGGGTCGGAGTTTGGGGATTTTGAGCACGGAATCTTATTGAACGGACGATTCTGGCCCTAGATGGTCACAATTATTTTGTGAAAAATCGGCCTCCTTCCCTGGTTCTGGGGGCCGCGCATGCGCAGCTGCAAAGATGGGCACTTTCGGGGGTCGGAGTTTGGGGATTTTGAGCACGGAATCTTATTGAACGGACGATTCTGGCCCTACATGGTCACGTTTATTTTGTGAAAATTCGGCCTCCTTCCCTGGTTCTGGGGGCCGCGCATGCGCAGCTGCAAAGATGGGCACTTTCGGGGGTCGGAGTTTGGGGATTTTGAGCACGGAATCTTATTGAACGGTCGATTCTGGCCCTACATGGTCACGTTTATTTTGTGAAAATTCGGCCTCCTTCCCTGGTTCTGGGGACCGCGCATGCGCAGCTGCAAAGATGGGCACTTTCGGGGGTCGGAGTTTGGGGATTTTGAGCACGGAATCGTATTGAACGGACGATTCTGGCCCTACATGGTCACGTTTATTTTGTGAAAATTCGGCCTCCTTCCCTGGTTCTGGGGGCCGCGCATGCGCAGCTGCAAAGATGGGCACTTTCGGGGGTCGGAGTTTGGGGATTTTGAGCACGGAATCTTATTGAACGGACGATTCTGGCCCTACATGGTCACGTTTATTTTGTGAAAATTCGGCCTCCTTCCCTGGTTCTGGGGGCCGCGCATGCGCAGCTGCAAAGATGGGCACTTTCGGGGGTCGGAGTTTGGGGATTTTGAGCACGGAATCTTATTGAACGGACGATTCTGGCCCTACATGGTCACGTTTATTTTGTGAAAATTCGGCCTCCTTCCCTGGTTCTGGGGGCCGCGCATGCGCAGCTGCAAAGATGGGCACTTTCGGGGGTCGGAGTTTGGGGATTTTGAGCACGGAATCTTATTGAACGGACGATTCTGGCCCTACATGGTCACGTTTATTTTGTGAAAAGTCGGCCTCCTTCCCTGGTTCTGGGGGCCGCGCATGCGCAGCTGCAAAGATGGGCACTTTCGGGGGTCGGAGTTTGGGGATTTTGAGCACGGAATCTTATTCAACGGACGATTCTGGCCCTACATGGTCACGTTTATTTTGTGAAAATTCGGCCTCCTTCCCTGGTTCTGGGGGCCGCGCATGCGCAGCTGCAAAGATGGGCACTTTCGGGGGTCGGAGTTTGGGGATTTTGAGCACGGAATCTTATTGAACGGACGATTCTGGCCCTACATGGTCACGTTTATTTTGTGAAAATTCGGCCTCCTTCCCTGGTTCTGGGGGCCGCGCATGCGCAGCTGCAAAGATGGGCACTTTCGGGGGTCGGAGTTTGGGGATTTTGAGCACGGAATCTTATTGAACGGACGATTCTGGCCCTACATGGTCACGTTTATTTTGTGAAAATTCGGCCTCCTTCCCTGGTTCTGGGGGCCGCGCATGCGCAGCTGCAAAGATGGGCACTTTCGGGGGTCGGAAATTGGGGATTTTGAGCACGGAATCTTATTGAACGGACGATTCTGGCCCTACATGGTCACGTTTATTTTGTGAAAATTCGGCCTCCTTCCCTGGTTCTGGGGGCCGCGCATGCGCAGCTGCAAAGATGGGCACTTTCGGGGGTCGGAGGTTGGGGATTTTGAGCACGGAATCTTATTGAACGGACGATTCTGGCCCTACATGGTCACGTTTATTTTGTGAAAATTCGGCCTCCTTCCCTGGTTCTGGGGGCCGCGCATGCGCAGCTGCAAAGATGGGCACTTTCGGGGGTCGGAGTTTGGGGATTTTGAGCACGGAATCTTATTGAACGGACGATTCTGGCCCTACATGGTCACGTTTATTTTGTGAAAATTCGGCCTCCTTCCCTGGTTCTGGGGGCCGCGCATGCGCAGCTGCAAAGATGGGCACTTTCGGGGGTCGGAGTTTGGGGATTTTGAGCACGGAATCTTATTGAACGGACGATTCTGGCCCTACATGGTCACGTTTATTTTGTGAAAATTCGGCCTCCTTCCCTGGTTCTGGGGGCCGCGCATGCGCAGCTGCAAAGATGGGCACTTTCGGGGGTCGGAGTTTGGGGATTTTGAGCACGGAATCTTATTGAACGGACGATTCTGGCCCTACATGGTCACGTTTATTTTGTGAAAATTCGGCCTCCTTCCCTGGTTCTGGGGGCCGCGCATGCGCAGCTGCAAAGATGGGCACTTTCGGGGGTCGGAGTTTGGGGATTTTGAGCACGGAATCTTATTGAACGGACGATTCTGGCCCTACATGGTCACGTTTATTTTGTGAAAATTCGGCCTCCTTCCCTGGTTCTGGGGGCCGCGCATGCGCAGCTGCAAAGATGGGCACTTTCGGGGGTCGGAGTTTGGGGATTTTGAGCACGGAATCTTATTGAACGGACGATTCTGGCCCTACATGGTCACGTTTATTTTGTGAAAATTCGGCCTCCTTCCCTGGTTCTGGGGGCCGCGCATGCGCAGCTGCAAAGATGGGCACTTTCGGGGGACGGAGTTTAGGGATTTTGAGCACGGAATCTTATTGAACGGACGATTCTGGCCCTACATGGTCACGTTTATTTTGTGAAAATTCGGCCTCCTTCCTTGGTTCTGGGGGCCGCGCATGCGCAGCTGCAAAGATGGGCACTTTCGGGGGTCGGAGTTTGGGGATTTTGAGCACGGAATCTTATTGAACGGACGATTCTGGCCCTACATGGTCACGTTTATTTTGTGAAAATTCGGCCTCCTTCCCTGGTTCTGGGGGCCGCGCATGCGCAGCTGCAAAGATGGGCACTTTCGGGATCGGAGTTTGGGGATTTTGAGCACGGAATCTTATTGAACGGACGATTCTGGCCCTACATGGTCACGTTTATTTTGTGAAAATTCGGCCTCCTTCCCTGGTTCTGGGGGCCGCGCATGCGCAGCTGCAAAGATGGGCACTTTCGGGGGTCGGAGTTTGGGGATTTTGAGCACGGAATCTTATTGAACGGACGATTCTGGCCCTACATGGTCACGTTTATTTTGTGAAAATTCGGCCTCCTTCCCTGGTTCTGGGGGCCGCGCATGCGCAGCTGCAAAGATGGGCACTTTCGGGGGTCGGAGTTTGGGGATTTTGAGCACGGAATCTTATTGAACGGACGATTCTGGCCCTACATGGTCACGTTTATTTTGTGAAAATTCGGCCTCCTTCCCTGGTTCTGGGGGCCGCGCATGCGCAGCTGCAAAGATGGGCACTTTCGGGGGTCGGAGTTTGGGGATTTTGAGCACGGAATCTTATTGAACGGACGATTCTGGCCCTACATGGTCACGTTTATTTTGTGAAAATTCGGCCTCCTTCCCTGGTTCTGGGGGCCGCGCATGCGCAGCTGCAAAGATGGGCACTTTCGGGGGTCGGAGTTTGGGGATTTTGAGCACGGAATCTTATTGAACGGACGATTCTGGCCCTACATGGTCACGTTTATTTTGTGAAAATTCGGCCTCCTTCCCTGGTTCTGGGGGCCGCGCATGCGCAGCTGCAAAGATGGGCACTTTCGGGGGACGGAGTTTAGGGATTTTGAGCACGGAATCTTATTGAACGGACGATTCTGGCCCTACATGGTCACGTTTATTTTGTGAAAATTCGGCCTCCTTCCTTGGTTCTGGGGGCCGCGCATGCGCAGCTGCAAAGATGGGCACTTTCGGGGGTCGGAGTTTGGGGATTTTGAGCACGGAATCTTATTGAACGGACGATTCTGGCCCTACATGGTCACGTTTATTTTGTGAAAATTCGGCCTCCTTCCCTGGTTCTGGGGGCCGCGCATGCGCAGCTGCAAAGATGGGCACTTTCGGGGGTCGGAGTTTGGGGATTTTGAGCACGGAATCGTATTGAACGGACGATTCTGGCCCTACATGGTCACGTTTATTTTGTGAAAATTCGGCCTCCTTCCCTGGTTCTGGGGGCCGCGCATGCGCAGCTGCAAAGATGGGCACTTTCGGGGGTCGGAGTTTGGGGATTTTGAGTACGGAATCTTATTGAACGGACGATTCTGGCCCTACATGGTCACGTTTATTTTGTGAAAATTCGGCCTCCTTCCCTGGTTCTGGGGGCCGCGCATGCGCAGCTGCAAAGATGGGCACTTTCGGGGGTCGGAGTTTGGGGATTTTGAGCACGGAATCTTATTGAACGGACGATTCTGGCCCTACATGGTCACGTTTATTTTGTGAAAATTCGGCCTCCTTCCCGGGTTCTGGGGGCCGCGCATGCGCAGCTGCAAAGATGGGCACTTTCGGGGGTCGGAGGTTGGGGATTTTGAGCACGGAATCTTATTGAACGGACGATTCTGGCCCTACATGGTCACGTTTATTTTGTGAAAATTCGGCCTCCTTCCCTGGTTCTGGGGGCCGCGCATGCGCAGCTGCAAAGATGGGCACTTTCGGGGGTCGGAGTTTGGGGATTTTGAGCACGGAATCTTATTGAACGGACGATTCTGGCCCTACATGGTCACGTTTATTTTGTGAAAATTCGCCCTCCTTCCCTGGTTCTGGGGGCCGCGCATGCGCAGCTGCAAAGATGGGCACTTTCGGGGGTCGGAGTTTGGGGATTTTGAGCACGGAATCTTATTGAACGGACGATTCTGGCCCTACATGGTCACGTTTATTTTGTGAAAATTCGGCCTCCTTCCCTGGTTCTGGGGGCCGCGCATGCGCAGCTGCAAAGATGGGCACTTTCGGGGGTCGGAGTTTGGGGATTTTGAGCACGGAATCTTATTGAACGGACGATTCTGGCCCTACATGGTCACGTTTATTTTGTGAAAATTCGGCCTCCTTCCCTGGTTCTGGGGGCCGCGCATGCGCAGCTGCAAAGATGGGCACTTTCGGGGGTCGGAGTTTGGGGATTTTGAGCACGGAATCTTATTGAACGGACGATTCTGGCCCTACATGGTCACGTTTATTTTGTGAAAATTCGGCCTCCTTCCCTGGTTCTGGGGGCCGCGCATGCGCAGCTGCAAAGATGGGCACTTTCGGGGGTCGGAGTTTGGGGATTTTGAGCACGGAATCTTATTGAACGGACGATTCTGGCCCTACATGGTCACGTTTATTTTGTGAAAATTCGGCCTCCTTCCCTGGTTCTGGGGGCCGCGCATGCGCAGCTGCAAAGATGGGCACTTTCGGGGGACGGAGTTTAGGGATTTTGAGCACGGAATCTTATTGAACGGACGATTCTGGCCCTACATGGTCACGTTTATTTTGTGAAAATTCGGCCTCCTTCCTTGGTTCTGGGGGCCGCGCATGCGCAGCTGCAAAGATGGGCACTTTCAGGGGTCGGAGTTTGGGGATTTTGAGCACGGAATCTTATTGAACGGACGATTCTGGCCCTACATGGTCACGTTTATTTTGTGAAAATTCGGCCTCCTTCCCTGGTTCTGGGGGCCGCGCATGCGCAGCTGCAAAGATGGGCACTTTCGGGGGTCGGAGTTTGGGGATTTTGA
The DNA here is from genome assembly GCA_023349425.1 of Anthopleura sola. NCBI lineage: Eukaryota > Metazoa > Cnidaria > Anthozoa > Actiniaria > Actiniidae > Anthopleura > Anthopleura sola. The sequence goes on from JALHLI010000110.1 coordinate 24,971, forward strand.
GCACGGAATCGTATTGAACGGACGATTCTGGCCCTACATGGTCACGTTTATTTTGTGAAAATTCGGCCTCCTTCCCTGGTTCTGGGGGCCGCGCATGCGCAGCTGCAAAGATGGGCACTTTCGGGGGTCGGAGTTTGGGGATTTTGAGCACGGAATCTTATTGAACGGACGATTCTGGCCCTACATGGTCACGTTTATTTTGTGAAAATTCGGCCTCCTTCCCTGGTTCTGGGGGCCGCGCATGCGCAGCTGCAAAGATGGGCACTTTCGGGGGTCGGAGTTTGGGGATTTTGAGCACGGAATCTTATTGAACGGACGATTCTGGCCCTACATGGTCACGTTTATTTTGTGAAAATTCGGCCTCCTTCCCGGGTTCTGGGGGCCGCGCATGCGCAGCTGCAAAGATGGGCACTTTCGGGGGTCGGAGGTTGGGGATTTTGAGCACGGAATCTTATTGAACGGACGATTCTGGCCCTACATGGTCACGTTTATTTTGTGAAAATTCGGCCTCCTTCCCTGGTTCTGGGGGCCGCGCATGCGCAGCTGCAAAGATGGGCACTTTCGGGGGTCGGAGTTTGGGGATTTTGAGCACGGAATCTTATTGAACGGACGATTCTGGCCCTACATGGTCACGTTTATTTTGTGAAAATTCGCCCTCCTTCCCTGGTTCTGGGGGCCGCGCATGCGCAGCTGCAAAGATGGGCACTTTCGGGGGTCGGAGTTTGGAGATTTTGAGCACCGAATCTTATTGAACGGACGATTCTGGCCCTACATGGTCACGTTTATTTTGTGAAAATTCGGCCTCCTTCCCTGGTTCTGGGGGCCGCGCATGCGCAGCTGCAAAGATGGGCACTTTCTGGGGTCGGAGTTTTAGGATTTTGAGCACGGAATCTTATTGAGCGGACGATTCTGGCCCTACATGGTCACGTTTATTTTGTGAAAATTCGGCCTCCTTCCCTGGTTCTGGGGGCCGCGCATGCGCAGCTGCAAAGATGGGCACTTTCGGGGGTCGGAGTTTGGGGATTTTGAGCACGGAATCGTATTGAACGGACGATTCTGGCCCTACATGGTCACGTTTATTTTGTGAAAATTCGGCCTCCTTCCCTGGTTCTGGGGGCCGCGCATGCGCAGCTGCAAAGATGGGCACTTTCGGGGGTCGGAGTTTGGGGATTTTGAGCACGGAATCGTATTGAACGGACGATTCTGGCCCTACATGGTCACGTTTATTTTGTGAAAATTCGGCCTCCTTCCCTGGTTCTGGGGGCCGCGCATGCGCAGCTGCAAAGATGGGCACTTTCGGGGGTCGGAGTTTGGGGATTTTGAGCACGGAATCTTATTGAACGGACGATTCTGGCCCTACATGGTCACGTTTATTTTGTGAAAATTCGGCCTCCTTCCCTGGTTCTGGGGGCCGCGCATGCGCAGCTGCAAAGATGGGCACTTTCGGGGGTCGGAGCTTGGGGATTTTGAGCACGGAATCTTATTGAACGGACGATTCTGGCCCTACATGGTCACGTTTATTTTGTGAAAATTCGGCCTCCTTCCCTGGTTCTGGGGGCCGCGCATGCGCAGCTGCAAAGACGGGCACTTTCGGGGGTTGGAGTTTGGGGATTTTGAGCACGGAATCTTATTGAACGGACGATTCTGGCCCTACATGGTCACGTTTATTTTGTGAAAATTCGGCCTCCTTCCCTGGTTCTGGGGGCCGCGCATGCGCAGCTGCAAAGATGGGCACTTTCGGGGGTCGGAGTTTGGGGATTTTGAGCACGGAATCTTATTGAAAGGACGATTCTGGCCCTACATGGTCACGTTTATTTTGTGAAAATTCGGCCTCCTTCCCTGGTTCTGGGGGCCGCGCATGCGCAGCTGCAAAGATGGGCACTTTCGGGGGTCGGAGTTTGGGGATTTTGAGCACGGAATCTTATTGAACGGACGATTCTGGCCCTACATGGTCACGTTTATTTTGTGAAAATTCGGCCTCCTTCCCTGGTTCTGGGGGCCGCGCATGCGCAGCTGCAAAGATGGGCACTTTCGGGGGTCGGAGTTTGGGGATTTTGAGCACGGAATCTTATTGAACGGACGATTCTGGCCCTACATGGTCACGTTTATTTTGTGAAAATTCGGCCTCCTTCCCTGGTTCTTTGGGCCGCGCATGCGCAGCTGCAAAGATGGGCACTTTCGGGGGTCGGAGTTTGGGGATTTTGAGCACGGAATCTTATTGAACGGACGATTCTGGCCCTACATGGTCACGTTTATTTTGTGAAAATTCGGCCTCCTTCCCTGGTTCTGAGGGCCGCGCATGCGCAGCTGCAAAGATGGGCACTTTCGGGGGTCGGAGTTTGGGGATTTTGAGCACGGAATCTTATTGAACGGACGATTCTGGCCTTACAAGGTCACGTTTATTTTGTGAAAATTCGGCCTCCTTCCCTGGTTCTGGGGGCCGCGCATGCGCAGCTGCAAAGATGGGCACTTTCGGGGGTCGGAGTTTGGGGATTTTGAGCACGGAATCTTATTGAACGGACGATTCTGGCCCTACATGGTCACGTTTATTTTGTGAAAATTCGGCCTCCTTCCCTGGTTCTGGGGGCCGCGCATGCGCAGCTGCAAAGATGGGCACTTTCGGGGGTCGGAGTTTGGGGATTTTGAGCACGGAATCTTATTGAACGGACGATTCTGGCCCTACATGGTCACGTTTATTTTGTGAAAATTCGGCCTCCTTCCCTGGTTCTGGGGGCCGCGCATGCGCAGCTGCAAAGATGGGCACTTTCGGGGGTCGGAGTTTGGGGATTTTGAGCACGGAATCTTATTGAACGGACGATTCTGGCCCTACATGGTCACGTTTATTTTGTGAAAATTCGGCCTCCTTCCCTGGTTCTGGGGGCCGCGCATGCGCAGCTGCAAAGATGGGCACTTTCGGGGGTCGGAGTTTGGGGATTTTGAGCACGGAATCTTATTGAACGGACGATTCTGGCCCTACATGGTCACGTTTATTTTGTGAAAATTCGGCCTCCTTCCCTGGTTCTGGGGGCCGCGCATGCGCAGCTGCAAAGATGGGCACTTTCGGGGGTCGGATTTTGGGGATTTTGAGCACGGAATCTTATTCAACGGACGATTCTGGCCCTACATGGTCACGTTTATTTTGAGAAAATTCGGCCTCCTTCCCTGGTTCTGGGGGCCGCGCATGCGCAGCTGCAAAGATGGGCACTTTCGGGGGTCGGAGTTTGGGGATTTTGAGCACGGAATCTTATTGAACGGACGATTCTGGCCCTACATGGTCACGTTTATTTTGTGAAAATTCGGCCTCCTTCCCTGGTTCTGGGGGCCGCGCATGCGCAGCTGCAAAGATGGGCACTTTCGGGGGTCGGAGTTTGGGGATTTTGAGCACGGAATCTTATTGAACGGACGATTCTGGCCCTACATGGTCACGTTTATTTTGTGAAAATTCGGCCTCCTTCCCTGGTTCTGGGGGCCGCGCATGCGCAGCTGCAAAGATGGGCACTTTCGGGGGTCGGAGTTTGGGGATTTTGAGCACGGAATCTTATTGAACGGACGATTCTGGCCCTACATGGTCGCGTTTATTTTGTGAAAATTCGGCCTCCTTCCCTGGTTCTGGGGGCCGCGCATGCGCAGCTGCAAAGATGGGCACTTTCGGGGGTCGGAGTTTGGGGATTTTGAGCACGGAATCTTATTGAACGGACGATTCTGGCCCTACATGGTCACGTTTATTTTGTGAAAATTCGGCCTCCTTCCCTGGTTCTGGGGGCCGCGCATGCGCAGCTGCAAAGATGGGCACTTTCGGGGGTCGGAGTTTGGGGATTTTGAGCACGGAATCTTATTGAACGGACGATTCTGGCCCTACATGGTCACGTTTATTTTGTGAAAATTCGGCCTCCTTCCCTGGTTCTGGGGGCCGCGCATGCGCAGCTGCAAAGATGGGCACTTTCGTGGGTCGGAGTTTGGGGATTTTGAGCACGGAATCTTATTGAACGGACGATTCTGGCCCTACATGGTCACGTTTATTTTGTGAAAATTCGGCCTCCTTCCCTGGTTCTGGGGGCCGCGCATGCGCAGCTGCAAAGATGGGCACTTTCGGGGGTCGGAGTTTGGGGATTTTGAGCACGGAATCTTATTGAACGGACGATTCTGGCCCTACATGGTCACGTTTATTTTGTGAAAATTCGGCCTCCTTCCCTGGTTCTGGGGGACGCGCATGCGCAGCTGCAAAGATGGGCACTTTCGGGGGTCGGAGTTTGGGGATTTTGAGCACGGAATCTTATTGAACGGACGATTCTGGCCCTACATGGTCACGTTTATTTTGTGAAAATTCGGCCTCCTTCCCTGGTTCTGGGGGCCGCGCATGCGCAGCTGCAAAGATGGGCACTTTCGGGGGTCGGAGTTTGGGGATTTTGAGCACGGAATCTTATTGAACGGACGATTCTGGCCCTACATGGTCACGTTTATTTTGTGAAAATTCGGCCTCCTTCCCTGGTTCTGGGGGCCGCGCATGCGCAGCTGCAAAGATGGGCACTTTCGGGGGTCGGAGTTTGGGGATTTTGAGCACGGAATCTTATTGAACGGACGATTCTGGCCCTACATGGTCACGTTTATTTTGTGAAAATTCGGCCTCCTTCCCTGGTTCTGGGGGCCGCGCATGCGCAGCTGCAAAGATGGGCACTTTCGGGGGTCGGAGTTTGGGGATTTTGAGCACGGAATCTTATTGAACGGACGATTCTGGCCCTACATGGTCACGTTTATTTTGTGAAAATTCGGCCTCCTTCCCTGGTTCTGGGGGCCGCGCATGCGCAGCTGCAAAGATGGGCACTTTCAGGGGTCGGAGTTTGGGGATTTTGAGCACGGAATCTTATTGAACGGACGATTCTGGCCCTACATGGTCACGTTTATTTTGTGAAAATTCGGCCTCCTTCCCTGGTTCTGGGGGCCGCGCATGCGCAGCTGCAAAGATGGGCACTTTCGGGGGTCGGAGTTTGGGGATTTTGAGCACGGAATCTTATTGAACGGACGATTCTGGCCCTACATGGTCACGTTTATTTTGTGAAAATTCGGCCTCCTTCCCTGGTTCTGGGGGCCGCGCATGCGCAGCTGCAAAGATGGGCACTTTCGGGGGTCGGAGTTTGGGGATTTTGAGCACGGAATCTTATTGAACGGACGATTCTGGCCCTACATGGTCACGTTTATTTTGTGAAAATTCGGCCTCCTTCCCTGGTTCTGGGGGCCGCGCATGCGCAGCTGCAAAGATGGGCACTTTCGGGGGTCGGAGTTTGGGGATTTTGAGCACGGAATCTTATTGAACGGACGATTCTGGCCCTACATGGTCACGTTTATTTTGTGAAAATTCGGCCTCCTTCCCTGGTTCTGGGGGCCGCGCATGCGCAGCTGCAAAGATGGGCACTTTCGGGGGTCGGAGTTTGGGGATTTTGAGCACGGAATCTTATTGAACGGACGATTCTGGCCCTACATGGTCACGTTTATTTTGTGAAAATTCGGCCTCCTTCCCTGGTTCTGGGGGCCGCGCATGCGCAGCTGCAAAGATGGGCACTTTCGGGGGTCGGAGTTTGGGGATTTTGAGCACGGAATCTTATTGAACGGACGATTCTGGCCCTACATGGTCACGTTTATTTTGTGAAAATTCGGCCTCCTTCCCTGGTTCTGGGGGCCGCGCATGCGCAGCTGCAAAGATGGGCACTTTCATGGGTCGGAGTTTGGGGATTTTGAGCACGGAATCTTATTGAACGGACGATTCTGGCCCTACATGGTCACGTTTATTTTGTGAAAATTCGGCCTCCTTCCCTGGTTCTGGGGGCCGCGCATGCGCAGCTGCAAAGATGGGCACTTTCGGGGATCGGAGTTTGGGGATTTTGAGCACGGAATCTTATTGAACGGACGATTCTGGCCCTACATGGTCACGTTTATTTTGTGAAAATTCGGCCTCCTTCCCTGGTTCTGGGGGACGCGCATGCGCAGCTGCAAAGATGGGCACTTTCGGGGGTCGGAGTTTGGGGATTTTGAGCACGGAATCTTATTGAACGGACGATTCTGGCCCTACATGGTCACGTTTATTTTGTGAAAATTCGGCCTCCTTCCCTGGTTCTGGGGGCCGCGCATGCGCAGCTGCAAAGATGGGCACTTTCGGGGGTCGGAGTTTGGGGATTTTGAGCACGGAATCTTATTGAACGGACGATTCTGGCCCTACATGGTCACGTTTATTTTGTGAAAATTCGGCCTCCTTCCCTGGTTCTGGGGGCCGCGCATGCGCAGCTGCAAAGATGGGCACTTTCGGGGGTCGGAGTTTGGGGATTTTGAGCACGGAATCTTATTGAACGGACGATTCTGGCCCTACATGGTCACGTTTATTTTGTGAAAATTCGGCCTCCTTCCCTGGTTCTGGGGGCCGCGCATGCGCAGCTGCAAAGATGGGCACTTTCGGGGGTCGGAGTTTGGGGATTTTGAGCACGGAATCTTATTGAACGGACGATTCTGGCCCTACATGGTCACGTTTATTTTGTGAAAATTCGGCCTCCTTCCCTGGTTCTGGGGGCCGCGCATGCGCAGCTGCAAAGATGGGCACTTTCAGGGGTCGGAGTTTGGGGATTTTGAGCACGGAATCTTATTGAACGGACGATTCTGGCCCTACATGGTCACGTTTATTTTGTGAAAATTCGGCCTCCTTCCCTGGTTCTGGGGGCCGCGCATGCGCAGCTGCAAAGATGGGCACTTTCGGGGGTCGGAGTTTGGGGATTTTGAGCACGGAATCTTATTGAACGGACGATTCTGGCCCTACATGGTCACGTTTATTTTGTGAAAATTCGGCCTCCTTCCCTGGTTCTGGGGGCCGCGCATGCGCAGCTGCAAAGATGGGCACTTTCGGGGGTCGGAGTTTGGGGATTTTGAGCACGGAATCTTATTGAACGGACGATTCTGGCCCTACATGGTCACGTTTATTTTGTGAAAATTCGGCCTCCTTCCCTGGTTCTGGGGGCCGCGCATGCGCAGCTGCAAAGATGGGCACTTTCGGGGGTCGGAGTTTGGGGATTTTGAGCACGGAATCTTATTGAACGGACGATTCTGGCCCTACATGGTCACGTTTATTTTGTGAAAATTCGGCCTCCTTCCCTGGTTCTGGGGGCCGCGCATGCGCAGCTGCAAAGATGGGCACTTTCGGGGGTCGGAGTTTGGGGATTTTGAGCACGGAATCTTATTGAACGGACGATTCTGGCCCTACATGGTCACGTTTATTTTGTGAAAATTCGGCCTCCTTCCCTGGTTCTGGGGGCCGCGCATGCGCAGCTGCAAAGATGGGCACTTTCGGGGGTCGGAGTTTGGGGATTTTGAGCACGGAATCTTATTGAACGGACGATTCTGGCCTTACATGGTCACGTTTATTTTGTGAAAATTCGGCCTCCTTCCCTGGTTCTGGGGGCCGCGCATGCCCAGCTGCAAAGATGGGCACTTTCGGGATCGGAGTTTGAGGATTTTGAGCACGGAATCTTATTGAACGGACGATTCTGGACCTACATGGTCACGTTTATTTTGTGAAAATTCGGCCTCCTTCCTTGGTTCTGGGGGCCGCGCATGCGCAGCTGCAAAGATGGGCACTTTCGGGGGTCGGAGTTTGGGGATTTTGAGCACGGAATCTTATTGAACGGACGATTCTGGCCCTACATGGTCACGTTTATTTTGTGAAAATTCGGCCTCCTTCCCTGCTTCTGGAGGCCGCGCATGCGCAGCTGCAAAGATGGGCACTTTCGGGGGTCGGAGTTTGGGGATTTTGAGCACGGAATCTTATTGAACGGACGATTCTGGCCCTACATGGTCACGTTTATTTTGTGAAAATTCGGCCTCCTTCCCTGGTTCTGGGGGCCGCGCATGCGCAGCTGCAAAGATGGGCACTTTCGGGGGTCGGAGTTTGGGGATTTTGAGCACGGAATCTTATTGAACGGACGATTCTGGCCCTACATGGTCACGTTTATTTTGTGAAAATTCGGCCTCCTTCCCTGGTTCTGGGGGCCGCGCATGCGCAGCTGCAAAGATGGGCACTTTCGGGGGTCGGAGTTTGGGGATTTTGAGCACGGAATCTTATTGAACGGACGATTCTGGCCCTACATGGTCACGTTTATTTTGTGAAAATTCGGCCTCCTTCCCTGGTTCTGGGGGCCGCGCATGCGCAGCTGCAAAGATGGGCACTTTCGGGGGTCGGAGTTTTGGGATTTTGAGCACGGAATCTTATTGAACGGACGATTCTGGCCCTACATGGTCACGTTTATTTTGTGAAAATTCGGCCTCCTTCCCTGGTTCTGGGGGCCGCGCATGCGCAGCTGCAAAGATGGGCACTTTCGGGGGTCGGAGTTTGGGGATTTTGAGCACGGAATCTTATTGAACGGACGATTCTGGCCCTACATGGTCACGTTTATTTTGTGAAAATTCGGCCTCCTTCCCTGGTTCTGGGGGCCGCGCATGCGCAGCTGCAAAGATGGGCACTTTCGGGCGTCGGAGTTTGGGGATTTTGAGCACGGAATCTTATTGAACGGACGATTCTGGCCCTACATGGTCACGTTTATTTTGTGAAAATTCGGCCTCCTTCCCTGGTTCTGGGGGCCGCGCATGCGCAGCTGCAAAGATGGGCACTTTCGGGGGTCGGAGTTTGGGGATTTTGAGCACGGAATCTTATTGAACGGACGATTCTGGCCTTACATGGTCACGTTTATTTTGTGAAAATTCGGCCTCCTTCCCTGGTTCTGGGGGCCGCGCATGCGCAGCTGCAAAGATGGGCACTTTCGGGGGTCGGAGTTTGGGGATTTTGAGCACGGAATCTTATTGAACGGACGATTCTGGCCCTACATGGTCACGTTTATTTTGTGAAAATTCGGCCTCCTTCCCTGGTTCTGGGGGCCGCGCATGCGCAGCTGCAAAGATGGGCACTTTCGGTGGTCGGAGTTTGGGGATTTTGAGCACGGAATCTTATTGAACGGACGATTCTGGCCCTACATGGTCACGTTTATTTTGTGAAAATTCGGCCTCCTTCCCTGGTTCTGGGGGCCGCGCATGCGCAGCTGCAAAGATGGGCACTTTCGGGGGTCGGAGTTTGGGGATTTTGAGCACGGAATCTTATTGAACGGACGATTCTGGCCCTACATGGTCACGTTTATTTTGTGAAAATTCTGCCTCCTTCCCTGGTTCTGGGGGCCGCGCATGCGCAGCTGCAAAGATGGGCACTTTCGGGGGTCGGAGTTTGGGGATTTTGAACACGGAATCTTATTGAACGGACGATTCTGGCCCTACATGGTCACGTTCATTTTGTGAAAATTCGGCCTCCTTCCCTGGTTCTGGGGGCCGCGCATGCGCAGCTGCAAAGATGGGCACTTTCGGGGGTCGGAGTTTGGGGATTTTGAGCACGGAATCTTATTGAACGGACGATTCTGGCCTTACATGGTCACGTTTATTTTGTGAAAATTCGGCCTCCTTCCCTGGTTCTGGGGGCCGCGCATGCGCAGCTGCAAAGATGGGCACTTTCGGGGGTCGGAGTTTGGGGATTTTGAGCACGGAATCTTATTGAACGGACGATTCTGGCCCTACATGGTCACGTTTATTTTGTGAAAATTCGGCCTCCTTCCCTGGTTCTGGGGGCCGCGCATGCGCAGCTGCAAAGATGGGCACTTTCGGGGGTCGGAGTTTGGGGATTTTGAGCACGGAATCTTATTGAACGGACGATTCTGGCCCTACATGGTCACGTTTATTTTGTGAAAATTCGGCCTCCTTCCCTGGTTCTGGGGGCCGCGCATGCGCAGCTGCAAAGATGGGCACTTTCGGGGGTCGGAGTTTGGGGATTTTGAGCACGGAATCTTATTGAACGGACGATTCTGGCCCTACATGGTCACGTTTATTTTGTGAAAATTCGCCCTCCTTCCCTGGTTCTGGGGGCCGCGCATGCGCAGCTGCAAAGATGGGCACTTTCGGGGGTCGGAGTTTGGGGATTTTGAGCACGGAATCTTATTGAACGGACGATTCTGGCCCTACATGGTCACGTTTATTTTGTGAAAATTCTGCCTCCTTCCCTGGTTCTGGGGGCCGCGCATGCGCAGCTGCAAAGATGGGCACTTTCGGGGGTCGGAGTTTGGGGATTTTGAACACGGAATCTTATTGAACGGACGATTCTGGCCCTACATGGTCACGTTCATTTTGTGAAAATTCGGCCTCCTTCCCTGGTTCTGGGGGCCGCGCATGCGCAGCTGCAAAGATGGGCACTTTCGGGGGTCGGAGTTTGGGGATTTTGAGCACGGAATCTTATTGAACGGACGATTCTGGCCTTACATGGTCACGTTTATTTTGTGAAAATTCGGCCTCCTTCCCTGGTTCTGGGGGCCGCGCATGCGCAGCTGCAAAGATGGGCACTTTCGGGGGTCGGAGTTTGGGGATTTTGAGCACGGAATCTTATTGAACGGACGATTCTGGCCCTACATGGTCACGTTTATTTTGTGAAAATTCGGCCTCCTTCCCTGGTTCTGGGGGCCGCGCATGCGCAGCTGCAAAGATGGGCACTTTCGGGGGTCGGAGTTTGGGGATTTTGAGCACGGAATCTTATTGAACGGACGATTCTGGCCCTACATGGTCACGTTTATTTTGTGAAAATTCGGCCTCCTTCCCTGGTTCTGGGGGCCGCGCATGCGCAGCTGCAAAGATGGGCACTTTCGGGGGTCGGAGTTTGGGGATTTTGAGCACGGAATCTTATTGAACGGACGATTCTGGCCCTACATGGTCACGTTTATTTTGTGAAAATTCGCCCTCCTTCCCTGGTTCTGGGGGCCGCGCATGCGCAGCTGCAAAGATGGGCACTTTCGGGGGTCGGAGTTTGGGGATTTTGAGCACGGAATCTTATTGAACGGACGATTCTGGCCCTATATGGTCACGTTTATTTTGTGAAAATTCGGCCTCCTTCCCTGGTTCTGGGGGCCGCGCATGCGCAGCTGCAAAGATGGGCACTTTCGGGGGTCGGAGTTTGGGGATTTTGAGCACGGAATCTTATTGAACGGACGATTCTGGCCCTACATGGTCACGTTTATTTTGTGAAAATTCGCCCTCCTTCCCTGGTTCTGGGGGCCGCGCATGCGCAGCTGCAAAGATGGGCACTTTCGGGGGTCGGAGTTTGGGGATTTTGAGCACGGAATCTTATTGAACGGACGATTCTGGCCTTACATGGTCACGTTTATTTTGTGAAAATTCGGCCTCCTTCCCTGGTTCTGGGGGCCGCGCATGCGCAGCTGCAAAGATGGGCACTTTCGGGGGTCGGAGTTTGGGGATTTTGAGCACGGAATCTTATTGAACGGACGATTCTGGCCCTACATGGTCACGTTTATTTTGTGAAAATTCGGCCTCCTTCCCTGGTTCTGGGGGCCGCGCATGCGCAGCTGCAAAGATGGGCACTTTCGGGGGTCGGAGTTTGGGGATTTTGAGCACGGAATCTTATTGAACGGACGATTCTGGCCCTACATGGTCACGTTTATTTTGTGAAAATTCGGCCTCCTTCCCTGGTTCTGGGGGCCGCGCATGCGCAGCTGCAAAGATGGGCACTTTCGGGGGTCGGAGTTTGGGGATTTTGAGCACGGAATCTTATTGAACGGACGATTCTGGCCCTACATGGTCACGTTTATTTTGTGAAAATTCGGCCTCCTTCCCTGGTTCTGGGGGCCGCGCATGCGCAGCTGCAAAGATGGGCACTTTCGGGGGTCGGAGTTTGGGGATTTTGAGCACGGAATCTTATTGAACGGACGATTCTGGCCCTACATGGTCACGTTTATTTTGTGAAAATTCGCCCTCCTTCCCTGGTTCTGGGGGCCGCGCATGCGCAGCTGCAAAGATGGGCACTTTCGGGGGTCGGAGTTTGGGGATTTTGAGCACGGAATCTTATTGAACGGACGATTCTGGCCCTATATGGTCACGTTTATTTTGTGAAAATTCGGCCTCCTTCCCTGGTTCTGGGGGCCGCGCATGCGCAGCTGCAAAGATGGGCACTTTCGGGGGTCGGAGTTTGGGGATTTTGAGCACGGAATCTTATTGAACGGACGATTCTGGCCCTACATGGTCACGTTTATTTTGTGAAAATTCGCCCTCCTTCCCTGGTTCTGGGGGCCGCGCATGCGCAGCTGCAAAGATGGGCACTTTCGGGGGTCGGAGTTTGGGGATTTTGAGCACGGAATCTTATTGAACGGACGATTCTGGCCTTACATGGTCACGTTTATTTTGTGAAAATTCGGCCTCCTTCCCTGGTTCTGGGGGCCGCGCATGCGCAGCTGCAAAGATGGGCACTTTCGGGGGTCGGAGTTTGGGGATTTTGAGCACGGAATCTTATTGAACGGACGATTCTGGCCCTACATGGTCACGTTTATTTTGTGAAAATTCGGCCTCCTTCCCTGGTTCTGGGGGCCGCGCATGCGCAGCTGCAAAGATGGGCACTTTCGGGGGTCGGAGTTTGGGGATTTTGAGCACGGAATCTTATTGAACGGACGATTCTGGCCTTACATGGTCACGTTTATTTTGTGAAAATTCGGCCTCCTTCCCTGGTTCTGGGGGCCGCGCATGCGCAGCTGCAAAGATGGGCACTTTCGGGGGTCGGAGTTTGGGGATTTTGAGCACGGAATCTTATTGAACGGACGATTCTGGCCCTACATGGTCACGTTTATTTTGTGAAAATTCGGCCTCCTTCCCTGGTTCTGGGGGCCGCGCATGCGCAGCTGTAAAGATGGGCACTTTCGGGGGTCGGAGTTTGGGGATTTTGAGCACGGAATCTTATTGAACGGACGATTCTGGCCCTACATGGTCACGTTTATTTTGTGAAAATTCGGCCTCCTTCCCTGGTTCTGGGGGCCGCGCATGCGCAGCTGCAAAGATGGGCACTTTCGGGGGTCGGAGTTTGGGGATTTTGAGCACGGAATCTTATTGAACGGACGATTCTGGCCCTACATGGTCACGTTTATTTTGTGAAAATTCGGCCTCCTTCCCTGGTTCTGGGGGCCGCGCATGCGCAGCTGCAAAGATGGGCACTTTCGGGGGTCGGAGTTTGGGGATTTTGAGCACGGAATCTTATTGAACGGACGATTCTGGCCCTACATGGTCACGTTCATTTTGTGAAAATTCGGCCTCCTTCCCTGGTTCTGGGGGCCGCGCATGCGCAGCTGCAAAGATGGGCACTTTCGGGGGTCGGAGTTTGGGGATTTTGAGCACGGAATCTTATTGAACGGACGATTCTGGCCCTACATGGTCACGTTTATTTTGTGAAAATTCGGCCTCCTTCCCTGGTTCTGGGAAACGCGCATGCGCAGCTGCAAAGATGGGCACTTTCGGGGGTCGGAGTTTGGGGATTTTGAGCACGGAATCTTATTGAACGGACGATTCTGGCCCTACATGGTCACGTTTATTTTGTGAAAATTCGGCCTCCTTCCCTGGTTCTGGGGGCCGCGCATGCGCAGCTGCAAAGATGGGCACTTTCGGGGGTCGGAGTTTGGGGATTTTGAGCACGGAATCTTATTGAACGGACGATTCTGGCCCTACATGGTCACGTTTATTTTGTGAAAATTCGGCCTCCTTCCCTGGTTCTGGGGGCCGCGCATGCGCAGCTGCAAAGATGGGCACTTTCGGGGGTCGGAGTTTGGGGATTTTGAGCACGGAATCTTATTGAACGGACGATTCTGGCCCTACATGGTCACGTTTATTTTGTGAAAATTCGGCCTCCTTCCCTGGTTCTGGGGGCCGCGCATGCGCAGCTGCAAAGATGGGCACTTTCGGGGATCGGAGTTTGGGGATTTTGAGCACGGAATCTTATTGAACGGACGATTCTGGCCCTACATGGTCACGTTTATTTTGTGAAAATTCGGCCTCCTTCCCTGGTTCTGGGGGCCGCGCATGCGCAGCTGCAAAGATGGGCACTTTCGGGGGTCGGAGTTTGGGGATTTTGAGCACGGAATCTTATTGAACGGACGATTCTGGCCCTACATGGTCACGTTTATTTTGTGAAAATTCGGCCTCCTTCCCTGGTTCTGGGGGCCGCGCATGCGCAGCTGCAAAGATGGGCACTTTCGGGGGGTCGGAGTTTGGGGATTTTGAGCACGGAATCTTATTGAACGGACGATTCTGGCCCTACATGGTCACGTTTATTTTGTGAAAATTCGGCCTCCTTCCCTGGTTCTGGGGGCCGCGCATGCGCAGCTGCAAAGATGGGCACTTTCGGGGGTCGGAGTTTGGGGATTTTGAGCACGGAATCTTATTGAACGGACGATTCTGGCCCTACATGGTCACGTTTATTTTGTGAAAATTCGGCCTCCTTCCCTGGTTCTGGGGGGCCGCGCATGCGCAGCTGCAAAGATGGGCACTTTCGGGGATCGGAGTTTGGGGATTTTGAGCACGGAATCTTATTGAACGGACGATTCTGGCCCTACATGGTCACGTTTATTTTGTGAAAATTCGGCCTCCTTCCCTGGTTCTGGGGGCCGCGCATGCGCAGCTGCAAAGATGGGCACTTTCGGGGGTCGGAGTTTGGGGATTTTGAGCACGGAATCTTATTGAACGGACGATTCTGGCCATATATGGTCACGTTTATTTTGTGAAAATTCGGCCTCCTTCCCTGGTTCTGGGGGCCGCGCATGCGGAGCTGCAAAGATGGGCACTTTCGGGGGTCGGAGTTTGGGGATTTTGAGCACGGAATCTTATTGAACGGACGATTCTGGCCCTACATGGTCACGTTTATTTTGTGAAAATTCGGCCTCCTTCCCTGGTTCTGGGGGCCGCGCATGCGCAGCTGCAAAGATGGGCACTTTAGGGGGTCGGAGTTTGGGGATTTTGAGCGCGGAATCTTATTGAACGGACGATTCTGGCCTTACATGGTCACGTTTATTTTGTGAAAATTCGGCCTCCTTCCCTGGTTCTGGGGGCCGCGCATGCGCAGCTGCAAAGATGGGCACTTTCGGGGGTCGGAGTTTGGGGATTTTGAGCACGGAATCTTATTGAACGGACGATTCTGGCCCTACATGGTCACGTTTATTTTGTGAAAATTCGGCCTCCTTCCCTGGTTCTGGGGGCCGCGCATGCGCAGCTGCAAAGATGGGCACTTTCGGGGGTCGGAGTTTGGGGATTTTGAGCACGGAATCTTATTGAACGGACGATTCTGGCCCTACATGGTCACGTTTATTTTGTGAAAATTCGGCCTCCTTCCCTGGTTCTGGGGGCCGCGCATGCGCAGCTGCAAAGATGGGCACTTTCGGGGGTCGGAGTTTGGGGATTTTGAGCACGGAATCTTATTGAACGGACGATTCTGGCCCTACATGGTCACGTTTATTTTGTGAAAATTCGGCCTCCTTCCCTGGTTCTGGGGGCCGCGCATGCGCAGCTGCAAAGATGGGCACTTTCGGGGGTCGGAGTTTGGGGATTTTGAGCACGGAATCTTATTGAACGGACGATTCTGGCCCTACATGGTCACGTTTATTTTGTGAAAATTCGGCCTCCTTCCCTGGTTCTGGGGGCCGCGCATGCGCAGCTGCAAAGATGGGCACCTTCGGGGGTCGGAGTTTGGGGATTTTGAGCACGGAATCTTATTGAACGGACGATTCTGGCCCTACATGGTCACGTTTATTTTGTGAAAATTCGGCCTCCTTCCCTGGTTCTGGGGGCCGCGCATGCGCAGCTGCAAAGATGGGCACTTTCGGGGGTCGGAGTTTGGGGATTTTGAGCACGGAATCTTATTGAACGGACGATTCTGGCCCTACATGGTCACGTTTATTTTGTGAAAATTCGGCCTCCTTCCCTGGTTCTGGGGGCCGCGCATGCGCAGCTGCAAAGATGGGCACTTTCGGGGGTCGGAGTTTGGGGATTTTGAGCACGGAATCTTATTGAACGGACGATTCTGGCCCTACATGGTCACGTTTATTTTGTGAAAATTCGGCCTCCTTCCCTGGTTCTGGGGGCCGCGCATGCGCAGCTGCAAAGATGGGCACTTTCGGGGGTCGGAGTTTGGGGATTTTGAGCACGGAATCTTATTGAACGGACGATTCTGGCCCTACATGGTCACGTTTATTTTGTGAAAATTCGGCCTCCTTCCCTGGTTCTGGGGGCCGCGCATGCGCAGCTGCAAAGATGGGCACTTTCGGGGGTCGGAGTTTGGGGATTTTGAGCACGGAATCTTATTGAACGGACGATTCTGGCCCTACATGGTCACGTTTATTTTGTGAAAATTCGCCCTCCTTCCCTGGTTCTGGGGGCCGCGCATGCGCAGCTGCAAAGATGGGCACTTTCGGGGGTCGGAGTTTGGGGATTTTGAGCACGGAATCTTATTGAACGGACGATTCTGGCCCTACATGGTCACGTTTATTTTGTGAAAATTCGGCCTCCTTCCCTGGTTCTGGGGGCCGCGCATGCGCAGCTGCAAAGATGGGCACTTTCGGGGGTCGGAGTTTGGGGATTTTGAGCACGGAATCTTATTGAACGGACGATTCTGGCCCTACATGGTCACGTTTATTTTGTGAAAATTCGGCCTCCTTCCCTGGTTCTGGGGGCCGCGCATGCGCAGCTGCAAAGATGGGCACTTTCGGGGGTCGGAGTTTGGGGATTTTGAGCACGGAATCTTATTGAACGGACGATTCTGGCCTTACATGGTCACGTTTTATTTTGTGAAAATTCGGCCTCCTTCCCTGGTTTTGGGGGCCGCGCATGCGCAGCTGCAAAGATGGGCACTTTCGGGGGTCGGAGTTTGGGGATTTTGAGCACGGAATCTTATTGAACGGACGATTCTGGCCCTACATGGTCACGTTTATTTTGTGAAAATTCGGCCTCCTTCCCTGGTTCTGGGGGCCGCGCATGCGCAGCTGCAAAGATGGGCACTTTCGGGGGTCGGAGTTTGGGGATTTTGAGCACGGAATCTTATTGAACGGACGATTCTGGCCCTACATGGTCACGTTTATTTTGTGAAAATTCGGCCTCCTTCCCTGGTTCTGGGGGCCGCGCATGCGCAGCTGCAAAGATGGGCACTTTCGGGGGTCGGAGTTTGGGGATTTTGAGCACGGAATCTTATTGAACGGACGATTCTGGCCCTACATGGTCACGTTTATTTTGTGAAAATTCGGCCTCCTTCCCTGGTTCTGGGGGCCGCGCATGCGCAGCTGCAAAGATGGGCACTTTCGGGGGTCGGAGTTTGGGGATTTTGAGTACGGAATCTTATTGAACGGACGATTCTGGCCCTACATGGTCACGTTTATTTTGTGAAAATTCGGCCTCCTTCCCTGGTTCTGGGGGCCGCGCATGCGCAGCTGCAAAGATGGGCACTTTCGGGGGTCGGAGTTTGGGGATTTTGAGCACGGAATCTTATTGAACGGACGATTCTGGCCCTACATGGTCACGTTTATTTTGTGAAAATTCGGCCTCCTTCCCTGGTTCTCGGGGCCGCGCATGCGCAGCTGCAAAGATGGGCACCTTCGGGGGTCGGAGTTTGGGGATTTTGAGCACGGAATCTTATTGAACGGACGATTCTGGCCCTACATGGTCACGTTTATTTTGTGAAAATTCGGCCTCCTTCCCTGGTTCTCGGGGCCGCGCATGCGCAGCTGCAAAGATGGGCACCTTCGGGGGTCGGAGTTTGGGGATTTTGAGCACGGAATCTTATTGAACGGACGATTCTGGCCCTACATGGTCACGTTTATTTTGTGAAAATTCGGCCTCCTTCCCTGGTTCTGGGGGCCGCGCATGCGCAGCTGCAAAGATGGGCACTTTCGGGGGTCGGAGTTTGGGGATTTTGAGCACGGAATCTTATTGAACGGACGATTCTGGCCCTACATGGTCACGTTTATTTTGTGAAAATTCGGCCTCCTTCCCTGGTTCTGGGGGCCGCGCATGCGCAGCTGCAAAGATGGGCACTTTCGGGGGTCGGAGTTTGGGGATTTTGAGCACGGAATCTTATTGAACGGACGATTCTGGCCCTACATGGTCACGTTTATTTTGTGAAAATTCGGCCTCCTTCCCTGGTTCTGGGGGCCGCGCATGCGCAGCTGCAAAGATGGGCACTTTCGGGGGTCGGAGTTTGGGGATTTTGAGCACGGAATCTTATTGAACGGACGATTCTGGCCCTACATGGTCACGTTTATTTTGTGAAAATTCGGCCTCCTTCCCTGGTTCTGGGGGCCGCGCATGCGCAGCTGCAAAGATGGGCACTTTCGGGGGTCGGAGTTTGGGGATTTTGAGCACGGAATCTTATTGAACGGACGATTCTGGCCCTACATGGTCACGTTTATTTTGTGAAAATTCGGCCTCCTTCCCTGGTTCTGGGGGCCGCGCATGCGCAGCTGCAAAGATAAGCACTTTCGGGGGTCGGAGTTTGGGGATTTTGAGCACGGAATCTTATTGAACGGACGATTCTGGCCTTACATGGTCACGTTTATTTTATGAAAATTCGGCCTCCTTCCCTGGTTTTGGGGGCCGCGCATGCGCAGCTGCAAAGATGGGCACTTTCGGGGGTCGGAGTTTGGGGATTTTGAGCACGGAATCTTATTGAACGGACGATTCTGGCCCTACATGGTCACGTTTATTTTGTGAAAATTCGGCCTCCTTCCCTGGTTCTGGGGGCCGCGCATGCGCAGCTGCAAAGATGGGCACTTTCGGGGGTCGGAGTTTGGGGATTTTGAGCACGGAATCTTATTGAACGGACGATTCTGGCCCTACATGGTCACGTTTATTTTGTGAAAATTCGGCCTCCTTCCCTGGTTCTGGGGGCCGCGCATGCGCAGCTGCAAAGATGGGCACTTTCGGGGGTCGGAGTTTGGGGATTTTGAGCACGGAATCTTATTGAACGGACGATTCTGGCCCTACATGGTCACGTTTATTTTGTGAAAATTCGGCCTCCTTCCCTGGTTCTGGGGGCCGCGCATGCGCAGCTGCAAAGATGGGCACTTTCGGGGGTCGGAGTTTGGGGATTTTGAGTACGGAATCTTATTGAACGGACGATTCTGGCCCTACATGGTCACGTTTATTTTGTGAAAATTCGGCCTCCTTCCCTGGTTCTGGGGGCCGCGCATGCGCAGCTGCAAAGATGGGCACTTTCGGGGGTCGGAGTTTGGGGATTTTGAGCACGGAATCTTATTGAACGGACGATTCTGGCCCTACATGGTCACGTTTATTTTGTGAAAATTCGGCCTCCTTCCCTGGTTCTCGGGGCCGCGCATGCGCAGCTGCAAAGATGGGCACCTTCGGGGGTCGGAGTTTGGGGATTTTGAGCACGGAATCTTATTGAACGGACGATTCTGGCCCTACATGGTCACGTTTATTTTGTGAAAATTCGGCCTCCTTCCCTGGTTCTCGGGGCCGCGCATGCGCAGCTGCAAAGATGGGCACCTTCGGGGGTCGGAGTTTGGGGATTTTGAGCACGGAATCTTATTGAACGGACGATTCTGGCCCTACATGGTCACGTTTATTTTGTGAAAATTCGGCCTCCTTCCCTGGTTCTGGGGGCCGCGCATGCGCAGCTGCAAAGATGGGCACTTTCGGGGGTCGGAGTTTGGGGATTTTGAGCACGGAATCTTATTGAACGGACGATTCTGGCCCTACATGGTCACGTTTATTTTGTGAAAATTCGGCCTCCTTCCCTGGTTCTGGGGGCCGCGCATGCGCAGCTGCAAAGATGGGCACTTTCGGGGGTCGGAGTTTGGGGATTTTGAGCACGGAATCTTATTGAACGGACGATTCTGGCCCTACATGGTCACGTTTATTTTGTGAAAATTCGGCCTCCTTCCCTGGTTCTGGGGGCCGCGCATGCGCAGCTGCAAAGATGGGCACTTTCGGGGGTCGGAGTTTGGGGATTTTGAGCACGGAATCTTATTGAACGGACGATTCTGGCCCTACATGGTCACGTTTATTTTGTGAAAATTCGGCCTCCTTCCCTGGTTCTGGGGGCCGCGCATGCGCAGCTGCAAAGATGGGCACTTTCGGGGGTCGGAGTTTGGGGATTTTGAGCACGGAATCTTATTGAACGGACGATTCTGGCCCTACATGGTCACGTTTATTTTGTGAAAATTCGCCCTCCTTCCCTGGTTCTGGGGGCCGCGCATGCACAGCTGCAAAGATGGGCACTTTCGGGGGTCGGAGTTTGGGGATTTTGAGCACGGAATCTTATTGAACGGACGATTCTGGCCCTACATGGTCACGTTTATTTTGTGAAAATTCGGCCTCCTTCCCTGGTTCTGGGGGCCGCGCATGCGCAGCTGCAAAGATGGGCACTTTCGGGGGTCGGAGTTTGGGGATTTTGAGCACGGAATCTTATTGAACGGACGATTCTGGCCCTACATGGTCACGTTTATTTTGTGAAAATTCGGCCTCCTTCCCTGGTTCTGGGGGCCGCGCATGCGCAGCTGCAAAGATGGGCACTTTCGGGGGTCGGAGTTTGGGGATTTTGAGCACGGAATCTTATTGAACGGACGATTCTGGCCCTACATGGTCACGTTTATTTTGTGAAAATTCGGCCTCCTTCCCTGGTTCTGGGGGCCGCGCATGCGCAGCTGCAAAGATGGGCACTTTCGGGGGTCGGAGTTTGGGGATTTTGAGCACGGAATCTTATTGAACGGACGATTCTGGCCCTACATGGTCACGTTTATTTTGTGAAAATTCGGCCTCCTTCCCTGGTTCTGGGGGCCGCGCATGCGCAGCTGCAAAGATGGGCACTTTCGGGGGTCGGAGTTTGGGGATTTTGAGCACGGAATCTTATTGAACGGACGATTCTGGCCCTACATGGTCACGTTTATTTTGTGAAAATTCGGCCTCCTTCCCTGGTTCTGGGGGCCGCGCATGCGCAGCTGCAAAGATGGGCACTTTCGGGGGTCGGAGTTTGGGGATTTTGAACACGGAATCTTATTGAACGGACGATTCTGGCCCTACATGGTCACGTTTATTTTGTGAAAATTCGGCCTCCTTCCCTGGTTCTGGGGGCCGCGCATGCGCAGCTGCAAAGATGGGCACTTTCGGGGGTCGGAGTTTGGGGATTTTGAGCACGGAATCTTATTGAACGGACGATTCTGGCCCTACATGGTCACGTTTATTTTGTGAAAATTCGGCCTCCTTCCCTGGTTCTGGGGGCCGCGCATGCGCAGCTGCAAAGATGGGCACTTTCGGGGGTCGGAGTTTGGGGATTTTGAGCACGGAATCTTATTGAACGGACGATTCTGGCCCTACATGGTCACGTTTATTTTGTGAAAATTCGGCCTCCTTCCCTGGTTCTGGGGGCCGCACATGCGCAGCTGCAAAGATGGGCACTTTCGGGGGTCGGAGTTTGGGGATTTTGAGCACGGAATCTTATTGAACGGACGATTCTGGCCCTACATGGTCACGTTTATTTTGTGAAAATTCGGCCTCCTTCCCTGGTTCTGGGGGCCGCGCATGCGCAGCTGCAAAGATGGGCACTTTCGGGGGTCGGAGTTTGGGGATTTTGAGCACGGAATCTTATTGAACGGACGATTCTGGCCCTACATGGTCACGTTTATTTTGTGAAAATTCGGCCTCCTTCCCTGGTTCTGGGGGCCGCGCATGCGCAGCTGCAAAGATGGGCACTTTCGGGGGTCGGAGTTTGGGGATTTTGAGCACGGAATCTTATTGAACGGACGATTCTGGCCCTACATGGTCACGTTTATTTTGTGAAAATTCGGCCTCCTTCCCTGGTTCTGGGGGCCACGCATGCGCAGCTGCGAAGATGGGCACTTTCGGGTTCGGAGTTTGGGGATTTTGAGCACGGAATCTTATTGAACGGACGATTCTGGCCCTACATGGTCACGTTTATTTTGTGAAAATTCGGCCTCCTTCCCTGGTTCTGGGGGCCGCGCATGCGCAGCTGCAAAGATGGGCACTTTCGGGGGTCGGAGTTTGGGGATTTTGAGCACGGAATCTTATTGAACGGACGATTCTGGCCCTACATGGTCACGTTTATTTTGTGAAAATTCGGCCTCCTTTCCTGGTTCTGGGGGCCGCGCATGCGCAGCTGCAAAGATGGGCACTTTCGGGGGTCGGAGTTTGGGGATTTTGAGCACGGAATCTTATTGAACGGACGATTCCGGCCCTACATGGTCACGTTTATTTTGTGAAAATTCGGCCTCCTTCCCTGGTTCTGGGGGCCGCGCATGCGCAGCTGCAAAGATGGGCACTTTCGGGGGTCGGAGTTTGGGGATTTTGAGCACGGAATCTTATTGAACGGACGATTCTGGCCCTACATGGTCACGTTTATTTTGTGAAAATTCGGCCTCCTTCCCTGGTTCTGGGGGCCGCGCATGCGCAGCTGCAAAGATGGGCACTTTCGGGGGTCGGAGTTTGGGGATTTGGAGCACGGAATCTTATTGAACGGACGATTCTGGCCCTACATGGTCACGTTTATTTTGTGAAAATTCGGCCTCCTTCCAGTGTTCTGGGGGCCGCGCATGCGCAGCTGCAAAGATGGGCACTTTCGGGGGTCGGAGTTTGGGGATTTTGAGCACGGAATCTTATTGAACGGACGATTCTGGCCCTACATGGTCACGTTTATTTTGTGAAAATTCGGCCTCCTTCCCTGGTTCTGGGGGCCGCGCATGCGCAGCTGCAAAGATGGGCACTTTCGGGGGTCGGAGTTTGGGGATTTTGAGCACGGAATCTTATTGAACGGACGATTCTGGCCCTACATGGTCACGTTTATTTTGTGAAAATTCGGCCTCCTTCCCTGGTTCTGGGGGCCGCGCATGCGCAGCTGCAAAGATGGGCACTTTCGGGGGTCGGAGTTTGGGGATTTTGAGCACGGAATCTTATTGAACGGACGATTCTGGCCCTACATGGTCACGTTTATTTTGTGAAAATTCGGCCTCCTTCCCTGGTTCTGGGGGCCGCGCATGCGCAGCTGCAAAGATGGGCACTTTCGGGGGTCGGAGTTTGGGGATTTTGAACACGGAATCTTATTGAACGGACGATTCTGGCCCTACATGGTCACGTTTATTTTGTGAAAATTCGGCCTCCTTCCCTGGTTCTGGGGGCCGCGCATGCGCAGCTGCAAAGATGGGCACTTTCGGGGGTCGGAGTTTGGGGATTTTGAGCACGGAATCTTATTGAACGGACGATTCTGGCCCTACATGGTCACGTTTATTTTGTGAAAATTCGGCCTCCTTCCCTGGTTCTGGGGGCCGCGCATGCGCAGCTGCAAAGATGGGCACTTTCGGGGGTCGGAGTTTGGGGATTTTGAGCACGGAATCTTATTGAACGGACGATTCTGGCCCTACATGGTCACGTTTATTTTGTGAAAATTCGGCCTCCTTCCCTAGTTCTGGGGGCCGCGCATGCGCAGCTGCAAAGATGGGCACTTTCGGGGGTCGGAGTTTGGGGATTTTGAGCACGGAATCTTATTGAACGGACGATTCTGGCCCTACATGGTCACGTTTATTTTGTGAAAATTCGGCCTCCTTCCCTGGTTCTGGGGGCCGCGCATGCGCAGCTGCAAAGATGGGCACTTTCGGGGGTCGGAGTTTGGGGATTTTGAGCACGGAATCTTATTGAACGGACGATTCTGGCCCTACATGGTCACGTTTATTTTGTGAAAATTCGGCCTCCTTCCCTGGTTCTGGGGGCCGCGCATGCGCAGCTGCAAAGATGGGCACTTTCGGGGGTCGGAGTTTGGGGATTTTGAGCACGGAATCTTATTGAACGGACGATTCTGGCCCTACATGGTCACGTTTATTTTGTGAAAATTCGGCCTCCTTCCCTGGTTCTGGGGGCCGCGCATGCGCAGCTGCAAAGATGGGCACTTTCGGGGGTCGGAGTTTGGGGATTTTGAGCACGGAATCTTATTGAACGGACGATTCTGGCCCTACATGGTCACGTTTATTTTGTGAAAATTCGGCCTCCTTCCCTGGTTCTGGGGGCCGCGCATGCGCAGCTGCAAAGATGGGCACTTTCGGGGGTCGGAGTTTGGGGATTTTGAGCACGGAATCTTATTGAACGGACGATTCTGGCCCTACATGGTCACGTTTATTTTGTGAAAATTCGGCCTCCTTCCCTGGTTCTGGGGGCCACGCATGCGCAGCTGCGAAGATGGGCACTTTCGGGTTCGGAGTTTGGGGATTTTGAGGACGGAATCTTATTGAACGGACGATTCTGGCCCTACATGGTCACGTTTATTTTGTGAAAATTCGGCCTCCTTCCCTGGTTCTGGGGGCCGCGCATGCGCAGCTGCAAAGATGGGCACTTTCGGGGGTCGGAGTTTGGGGATTTTGAGCACGGAATCTTATTGAACGGACGATTCTGGCCCTACATGGTCACGTTTATTTTGTGAAAATTCGGCCTCCTTTCCTGGTTCTGGGGGCCGCGCATGCGCAGCTGCAAAGATGGGCACTTTCGGGGGTCGGAGTTTGGGGATTTTGAGCACGGAATCTTATTGAACGGACGATTCTGGCCCTACATGGTCACGTTTATTTTGTGAAAATTCGGCCTCCTTCCCTGGTTCTGGGGGCCGCGCATGCGCAGCTGCAAAGATGGGCACTTTCGGGGGTCGGAGTTTGGGGATTTTGAGCACGGAATCTTATTGAACGGACGATTCTGGCCCTACATGGTCACGTTTATTTTGTGAAAATTCGGCCTCCTTCCCTGGTTCTGGGGGCCGCGCATGCGCAGCTGCAAAGATGGGCACTTTCGGGGGTCGGAGTTTGGGGATTTGGAGCACGGAATCTTATTGAACGGACGATTCTGGCCCTACATGGTCACGTTTATTTTGTGAAAATTCGGCCTCCTTCCAGTGTTCTGGGGGCCGCGCATGCGCAGCTGCAAAGATGGGCACTTTCGGGGGTCGGAGTTTGGGGATTTTGAGCACGGAATCTTATTGAACGGACGATTCTGGCCCTACATGGTCACGTTTATTTTGTGAAAATTCGGCCTCCTTCCCTGGTTCTGGGGGCCGCGCATGCGCAGCTGCAAAGATGGGCACTTTCGGGGGTCGGAGTTTGGGGATTTTGAGCACGGAATCTTATTGAACGGACGATTCTGGCCCTACATGGTCACGTTTATTTTGTGAAAATTCGGCCTCCTTCCCTGGTTCTGGGGGCCGCGCATGCGCAGCTGCAAAGATGGGCACTTTCGGGGGTCGGAGTTTGGGGATTTTGAGCACGGAATCTTATTGAACGGACGATTCTGGCCCTACATGGTCACGTTTATTTTGTGAAAATTCGGCCTCCTTCCCTGGTTCTGGGGGCCGCGCATGTGCAGCTGCAAAGATGGGCACTTTCGGGGGTCGGAGTTTGGGGATTTTGAGCACGGAATCTTATTGAACGGACGATTCTGGCCCTACATGGTCACGTTTATTTTGTGAAAATTCGGCCTCCTTCCCTGGTTCTGGGGGCCGCGCATGCGCAGCTGCAAAGATGGGCACTTTCGGGGGTCGGAGTTTGGGGATTTTGAGCACGGAATCTTATTGAACGGACGATTCTGGCCCTACATGGTCACGTTTATTTTGTGAAAATTCGGCCTCCTTCCCTGGTTCTGGGGGCCGCGCATGCGCAGCTGCAAAGATGGGCACTTTCGGGGGTCGGAGTTTGGGGATTTTGAGCACGGAATCTTATTGAACGGACGATTCTGGCCCTACATGGTCACGTTTATTTTGTGAAAATTCGGCCTCCTTCCCTAGTTCTGGGGGCCGCGCATGCGCAGCTGCAAAGATGGGCACTTTCGGGGGTCGGAGTTTGGGGATTTTGAGCACGGAATCTTATTGAACGGACGATTCTGGCCCTACATGGTCACGTTTATTTTGTGAAAATTCGGCCTCCTTCCCTGGTTCTGGGGGCCGCGCATGCGCAGCTGCAAAGATGGGCACTTTCGGGGGTCGGAGTTTGGGGATTTTGAGCACGGAATCTTATTGAACGGACGATTCTGGCCCTACATGGTCACGTTTATTTTGTGAAAATTCGGCCTCCTTCCCTGGTTCTGGGGGCCGCGCATGCGCAGCTGCAAAGATGGGCACTTTCGGGGGTCGGAGTTTGGGGATTTTGAGCACGGAATCTTATTGAACGGACGATTCTGGCCCTACATGGTCACGTTTATTTTGTGAAAATTCGGCCTCCTTCCCTGGTTCTGGGGGCCGCGCATGCGCAGCTGCAAAGATGGGCACTTTCGGGGGTCGGAGTTTGGGGATTTTGAGCACGGAATCTTATTGAACGGACGATTCTGGCCCTACATGGTCACGTTTATTTTGTGAAAATTCGGCCTCCTTCCCTGGTTCTGGGGGCCGCGCATGCGCAGCTGCAAAGATGGGCACTTTCGGGGGTCGGAGTTTGGGGATTTTGAGCACGGAATCTTATTGAACGGACGATTCTGGCCCTACATGGTCACGTTTATTTTGTGAAAATTCGGCCTCCTTCCCTGGTTCTGGGGGCCGCGCATGCGCAGCTGCAAAGATGGGCACTTTCGGGGGTCGGAGTTTGGGGATTTGGAGCACGGAATCTTATTGAACGGACGATTCTGGCCCTACATGGTCACGTTTATTTTGTGAAAATTCGGCCTCCTTCCCTGGTTCTGGGGGCCGCGCATGCGCAGCTGCAAAGATGGGCACTTTCGGGGGTCGGAGTTTGGGGATTTTGAGCACGGAATCTTATTGAACGGACGATTCTGGCCCTACATGGTCACGTTTATTTTGTGAAAATTCGGCCTCCTTCCCTGGTTCTGGGGGCCGCGCATGCGCAGCTGCAAAGATGGGCACTTTCGGGGGTCGGAGTTTGGGGATTTTGAGCACGGAATCTTATTGAACGGACGATTCTGGCCCTACATGGTCACGTTTATTTTGTGAAAATTCGGCCTCCTTCCCTGGTTCTGGGGGCCGCGCATGCGCAGCTGCAAAGATGGGCACTTTCGGGGGTCGGAGTTTGGGGATTTTGAGCACGGAATCTTATTGAACGGACGATTCTGGCCCTACATGGTCACGTTTATTTTGTGAAAATTCGGCCTCCTTCCCTGGTTCTGGGGGCCGCGCATGCGCAGCTGCAAAGATGGGCACTTTCGGGGGTCGGAGTTTGGGGATTTTGAGCACGGAATCTTATTGAACGGACGATTCTGGCCCTACATGGTCACGTTTATTTTGTGAAAATTCGGCCTCCTTCCCTGGTTCTGGGGGCCGCGCATGCGCAGCTGCAAAGATGGGCACTTTCGGGGGTCGGAGTTTGGGGATTTTGAGCACGGAATCTTATTGAACGGACGATTCTGGCCCTACATGGTCACGTTTATTTTGTGAAAATTCGGCCTCCTTCCCTGGTTCTGGGGGCCGCGCATGCGCAGCTGCAAAGATGGGCACTTTCGGGGGTCGGAGTTTGGGGATTTTGAGCACGGAATCTTATTGAACGGACGATTCTGGCCCTACATGGTCACGTTTATTTTGTGAAAATTCGGCCTCCTTCCCTAGTTCTGGGGGCCGCGCATGCGCAGCTGCAAAGATGGGCACTTTCGGGGGTCGGAGTTTGGGGATTTTGAGCACGGAATCTTATTGAACGGACGATTCTGGCCCTACATGGTCACGTTTATTTTGTGAAAATTCGGCCTCCTTCCCTGGTTCTGGGGGCCGCGCATGCGCAGCTGCAAAGATGGGCACTTTCGGGGGTCGGAGTTTGGGGATTTTGAGCACGGAATCTTATTGAACGGACGATTCTGGCCCTACATGGTCACGTTTATTTTGTGAAAATTCGGCCTCCTTCCCTGGTTCTGGGGGCCGCGCATGCGCAGCTGCAAAGATGGGCACTTTCGGGGGTCGGAGTTTGGGGATTTTGAGCACGGAATCTTATTGAACGGACGATTCTGGCCCTACATGGTCACGTTTATTTTGTGAAAATTCGGCCTCCTTCCCTGGTTCTGGGGGCCGCGCATGCGCAGCTGCAAAGATGGGCACTTTCGGGGGTCGGAGTTTGGGGATTTTGAGCACGGAATCTTATTGAACGGACGATTCTGGCCCTACATGGTCACGTTTATTTTGTGAAAATTCGGCCTCCTTCCCTGGTTCTGGGGGCCGCGCATGCGCAGCTGCAAAGATGGGCACTTTCGGGGGTCGGAGTTTGGGGATTTTGAGCACGGAATCTTATTGAACGGACGATTCTGGCCCTACATGGTCACGTTTATTTTGTGAAAATTCGGCCTCCTTCCCTGGTTCTGGGGGCCGCGCATGCGCAGCTGCAAAGATGGGCACTTTCGGGGGTCGGAGTTTGGGGATTTTGAGCACGGAATCTTATTGAACGGACGATTCTGGCCCTACATGGTCACGTTTATTTTGTGAAAATTCGGCCTCCTTTCCTGGTTCTGGGGGCCGCGCATGCGCAGCTGCAAAGATGGGCACTTTCGGGGGTCGGAGTTTGGGGATTTTGAGCACGGAATCTTATTGAACGGACGATTCTGGCCCTACATGGTCACGTTTATTTTGTGAAAATTCGGCCTCCTTCCCTGGTTCTGGGGGCCGCGCATGCGCAGCTGCAAAGATGGGCACTTTCGGGGGTCGGAGTTTGGGGATTTTGAGCACGGAATCTTATTGAACGGACGATTCTGGCCCTACATGGTCACGTTTATTTTGTGAAAATTCGGCCTCCTTCCCTGGTTCTGGGGGCCGCGCATGCGCAGCTGCAAAGATGGGCACTTTCGGGGGTCGGAGTTTGGGGATTTGGAGCACGGAATCTTATTGAACGGACGATTCTGGCCCTACATGGTCACGTTTATTTTGTGAAAATTCGGCCTCCTTCCCTGGTTCTGGGGGCCGCGCATGCGCAGCTGCAAAGATGGGCACTTTCGGGGGTCGGAGTTTGGGGATTTTGAGCACGGAATCTTATTGAACGGACGATTCTGGCCCTACATGGTCACGTTTATTTTGTGAAAATTCGGCCTCCTTCCCTGGTTCTGGGGGCCGCGCATGCGCAGCTGCAAAGATGGGCACTTTCGGGGGTCGGAGTTTGGGGATTTTGAGCACGGAATCTTATTGAACGGACGATTCTGGCCCTACATGGTCACGTTTATTTTGTGAAAATTCGGCCTCCTTCCCTGGTTCTGGGGGCCGCGCATGCGCAGCTGCAAAGATGGGCACTTTCGGGGGTCGGAGTTTGGGGATTTTGAGCACGGAATCTTATTGAACGGACGATTCTGGCCCTACATGGTCACGTTTATTTTGTGAAAATTCGGCCTCCTTCCCTGGTTCTGGGGGCCGCGCATGCGCAGCTGCAAAGATGGGCACTTTCGGGGGTCGGAGTTTGGGGATTTTGAGCACGGAATCTTATTGAACGGACGATTCTGGCCCTACATGGCCACGTTTATTTTGTGAAAATTCGGCCTCCTTCCCTGGTTCTGGGGGCCGCGCATGCGCAGCTGCAAAGATGGGCACTTTCGGGGGTCGGAGTTTGGGGATTTTGAGCACGGAATCTTATTGAACGGACGATTCTGGCCCTACATGGTCACGTTTATTTTGTGAAAATTCGGCCTCCTTCCCTGGTTCTGGTGGCCGCGCATGCGCAGCTGCAAAGATGGGCACTTTCGGGGGTCGGAGTTTGGGGATTTTGAGCACGGAATCTTATTGAACGGACGATTCTGGCCCTACATGGTCACGTTTATTTTGTGAAAATTCGGCCTCCTTCCCTGGTTCTGGGGGCCGCGCATGCGCAGCTGCAAAGATGGGCACTTTCGGGGGTCGGAGTTTGGGGATTTTGAGCACGGAATCTTATTGAACGGACGATTCTGGCCCTACATGGTCACGTTTATTTTGTGAAAATTCGGCCTCCTTCCCTAGTTCTGGGGGCCGCGCATGCGCAGCTGCAAAGATGGGCACTTTCGGGGGTCGGAGTTTGGGGATTTTGAGCACGGAATCTTATTGAACGGACGATTCTGGCCCTACATGGTCACGTTTATTTTGTGAAAATTCGGCCTCCTTCCCTGGTTCTGGGGGCCGCGCATGCGCAGCTGCAAAGATGGGCACTTTCGGGGGTCGGAGTTTGGGGATTTTGAGCACGGAATCTTATTGAACGGACGATTCTGGCCCTACATGGTCACGTTTATTTTGTGAAAATTCGGCCTCCTTCCCTGGTTCTGGGGGCCGCGCATGCGCAGCTGCAAAGATGGGCACTTTCGGGGGTCGGAGTTTGGGGATTTTGAGCACGGAATCTTATTGAACGGACGATTCTGGCCCTACATGGTCACGTTTATTTTGTGAAAATTCGGCCTCCTTCCCTGGTTCTGGGGGCCGCGCATGCGCAGCTGCAAAGATGGGCACTTTCGGGGGTCGGAGTTTGGGGATTTTGAGTACGGAATCTTATTGAACGGACGATTCTGGCCCTACATGGTCACGTTTATTTTGTGAAAATTCGGCCTCCTTCCCTGGTTCTGGGGGCCGCGCATGCGCAGCTGCAAAGATGGGCACTTTCGGGGGTCGGAGTTTGGGGATTTTGAGCACGGAATCTTATTGAACGGACGATTCTGGCCCTACATGGTCACGTTTATTTTGTGAAAATTCGGCCTCCTTCCCTGGTTCTGGGGGCCGCGCATGCGCAGCTGCAAAGATGGGCACTTTCGGGGGTCGGAGTTTGGGGATTTTGAGCACGGAATCTTATTGAACGGACGATTCTGGCCCTACATGTTCACGTTTATTTTGTGAAAATTCGGCCTCCTTCCCTGGTTCTGGGGGCCGCGCATGCGCAGCTGCAAAGATGGGCACTTTCGGGGGTCGGAGTTTGGGGATTTTGAGCACGGAATCTTATTGAACGGACGATTCTGGCCCTACATGGTCACGTTTATTTTGTGAAAATTCGGCCTCCTTCCCTGGTTCTGGGGGCCGCGCATGCGCAGCTGCAAAGATGGGCACTTTCGGGGGTCGGAGTTTGGGGATTTTGAGCACGGAATCTTATTGAACGGACGATTCTGCCCCAAAATGGTCACATTTATTTTGTGAAAATTCGGCCTCCTTCCCTGGTTCTGGGGGCCGCGCATGCGCAGCTGCAAAGATGGGCACTTTCGGGGGTCGGAGTTTGGGGATTTTGAGCACGGAATCTTATTGAACGGACGATTCTGGCCCTACATGGTCACGTTTATTTTGTGAAAATTCGGCCTCCTTCCCTGGTTCTGGGGGCCGCGCATGCGCAGCTGCAAAGATGGGCACTTTCGGGGGTCGGAGTTTGGGGATTTTGAGCACGGAATCTTATTGAACGGACGATTCTGGCCCTACATGGTCACGTTTATTTTGTGAAAATTCGGCCTCCTTCCCTGGTTCTGGTGGCCGCGCATGCGCAGCTGCAAAGATGGGCACTTTCGGGGGTCGGAGTTTGGGGATTTTGAGCACGGAATCTTATTGAACGGACGATTCTGGCCCTACATGGTCACGTTTATTTTGTGAAAATTCGGCCTCCTTCCCTGGTTCTGGGGGCCGCGCATGCGCAGCTGCAAAGATGGGCACTTTCGGGGGTCGGAGTTTGGGGATTTTGAGCACGGAATCTTATTGAACGGACGATTCTGGCCCTACATGGTCACGTTTATTTTGTGAAAATTCGGCCTCCTTCCCTAGTTCTGGGGGCCGCGCATGCGCAGCTGCAAAGATGGGCACTTTCGGGGGTTGGAGTTTGGGGATTTTGAGCACGGAATCTTATTGAACGGACGATTCTGGCCCTACATGGTCACGTTTATTTTGTGAAAATTCGGCCTCCTTCCCTGGTTCTGGGGGCCGCGCATGCGCAGCTGCAAAGATGGGCACTTTCGGGGGTCGGAGTTTGGGGATTTTGAGCACGGAATCTTATTGAACGGACGATTCTGGCCCTACATGGTCACGTTTATTTTGTGAAAATTCGGCCTCCTTCCCTGGTTCTGGGGGCCGCGCATGCGCAGCTGCAAAGATGGGCACTTTCGGGGGTCGGAGTTTGGGGATTTTGAGCACGGAATCTTATTGAACGGACGATTCTGGCCCTACATGGTCACGTTTATTTTGTGAAAATTCGGCCTCCTTCCCTGGTTCTGGGGGCCGCGCATGCGCAGCTGCAAAGATGGGCACTTTCGGGGGTCGGAGTTTGGGGATTTTGAGCACGGAATCTTATTGAACGGACGATTCTGGCCCTACATGGTCACGTTCATTTTGTGAAAATTCGGCCTCCTTCCCTGGTTCTGGGGGCCGCGCATGCGCAGCTGCAAAGATGGGCACTTTCGGGGGTCGGAGTTTGGGGATTTTGAGCACGGAATCTTATTGAACGGACGATTCTGGCCCGACATGGTCACGTTTATTTTGTGAAAATTCGGCCTCCTTCCCTGGTTCTGGGGGCCGCGCATGCGCAGCTGCAAAGATGGGCACTTTCGGGGGTCGGAGTTTGGGGATTTTGAGCACGGAATCTTATTGAACGGACGATTCTGGCCCTACATGGTCACGTTTATTTTGTGAAAATTCGGCCTCCTTCCCTGGTTCTGGGGGCCGCGCATGCGCAGCTGCAAAGATGGGCACTTTCGGGGGTCGGAGTTTGGGGATTTTGAGCACGGAATCTTATTGAACGGACGATTCTGGCCCTACATGGTCACATTTATTTTGTGAAAATTCGGCCTCCTTCCCTGGTTCTGGGGGCCGCGCATGCGCAGCTGCAAAGATGGGCACTTTCGGGGGTCGGAGTTTGGGGATTTTGAGCACGGAATCTTATTGAACGGACGATTCTGGCCCTACATGGTCACGTTTATTTTGTGAAAATTCGGCCTCCTTCCCTGGTTCTGGGGGCCGCGCATGCGCAGCTGCAAAGATGGGCACTTTCGGGGGTCGGAGTTTGGGGATTTTGAGCACGGAATCTTATTGAACGGACGATTCTGGCCCTACATGGTCACGTTTATTTTGTGAAAATTCGGCCTCCTTCCCTGGTTCTGGGGGCCGCGCATGCGCAGCTGCAAAGATGGGCACTTTCGGGGGTCGGAGTTTGGGGATTTTGAGCACGGAATCTTATTGAACGGACGATTCTGGCCCGACATGGTCACGTTTATTTTGTGAAAATTCGGCCTCCTTCCCTGGTTCTGGGGGCCGCGCATGCGCAGCTGCAAAGATGGGCACTTTCGGGGGTCGGAGTTTGGGGATTTTGAGCACGGAATCTTATTGAACGGACGATTCTGGCCCTACATGGTCACGTTTATTTTGTGAAAATTCGGCCTCCTTCCCTGGTTCTGGGGGCCGCGCATGCGCAGCTGCAAAGATGGGCACTTTCGGGGGTCGGAGTTTGGGGATTTTGAGCACGGAATCTTATTGAACGGACGATTCTGGCCCTACATGGTCACGTTTATTTTGTGAAAATTCGGCCTCCTTCCCTGGTTCTGGGGGCCGCGCATGCGCAGCTGCAAAGATGGGCACTTTCGGGGGTCGGAGTTTGGGGATTTTGAGCACGGAATCTTATTGAACGGACGATTCTGGCCCGACATGGTCACGTTTATTTTGTGAAAATTCGGCCTCCTTCCCTGGTTCTGGGGGCCGCGCATGCGCAGCTGCAAAGATGGGCACTTTCGGGGGTCGGAGTTTGGGGATTTTGAGCACGGAATCTTATTGAACGGACGATTCTGGCCCTACATGGTCACGTTTATTTTGTGAAAATTCGGCCTCCTTCCCTGGTTCTGGGGGCCGCGCATGCGCAGCTGCAAAGATGGGCACTTTCGGGGGTCGGAGTTTGGGGATTTTGAGCACGGAATCTTATTGAACGGACGATTCTGGCCCTACATGGTCACGTTTATTTTGTGAAAATTCGGCCTCCTTCCCTGGTTCTGGGGGCCGCGCATGCGCAGCTGCAAAGATGGGCACTTTCGGGGGTCGGAGTTTGGGGATTTTGAGCACGGAATCTTATTGAACGGACGATTCTGGCCCTACATGGTCACGTTTATTTTGTGAAAATTCGGCCTCCTTCCCTGGTTCTGGGGGCCGCGCATGCGCAGCTGCAAAGATGGGCACTTTCGGGGGTCGGAGTTTGGGGATTTTGAGCACGGAATCTTATTGAACGGACGATTCTGGCCCTACATGGTCACGTTTATTTTGTGAAAATTCGGCCTCCTTCCCTAGTTCTGGGGGCCGCGCATGCGCAGCTGCAAAGATGGGCACTTTCGGGGGTCGGAGTTTGGGGATTTTGAGCACGGAATCTTATTGAACGGACGATTCTGGCCCTACATGGTCACGTTTATTTTGTGAAAATTCGGCCTCCTTCCCTGGTTCTGGGGGCCGCGCATGCGCAGCTGCAAAGATGGGCACTTTCGGGGGTCGGAGTTTGGGGATTTTGAGCACGGAATCTTATTGAACGGACGATTCTGGCCCTACATGGTCACGTTTATTTTGTGAAAATTCGGCCTCCTTCCCTGGTTCTGGGGGCCGCGCATGCGCAGCTGCAAAGATGGGCACTTTCGGGGGTCGGAGTTTGGGGATTTTGAGCACGGAATCTTATTGAACGGACGATTCTGGCCCTACATGGTCACGTTTATTTTGTGAAAATTCGGCCTCCTTCCCTGGTTCTGGGGGCCGCGCATGCGCAGCTGCAAAGATGGGCACTTTCGGGGGTCGGAGTTTGGGGATTTTGAGTACGGAATCTTATTGAACGGACGATTCTGGCCCTACATGGTCACGTTTATTTTGTGAAAATTCGGCCTCCTTCCCTGGTTCTGGGGGCCGCGCATGCGCAGCTGCAAAGATGGGCACTTTCGGGGGTCGGAGTTTGGGGATTTTGAGAACGGAATCTTATTGAACGGACGATTCTGGCCCTACATGGTCACGTTTATTTTGTGAAAATTCGGCCTCCTTCCCTGGTTCTGGGGGCCGCGCATGCGCAGCTGCAAAGATGGGCACTTTCGGGGGTCGGAGTTTGGGGATTTTGAGCACGGAATCTTATTGAACGGACGATTCTGGCCCTACATGTTCACGTTTATTTTGTGAAAATTCGGCCTCCTTCCCTGGTTCTGGGGGCCGCGCATGCGCAGCTGCAAAGATGGGCACTTTCGGGGGTCGGAGTTTGGGGATTTTGAGCACGGAATCTTATTGAACGGACGATTCTGGCCCTACATGGTCACGTTTATTTTGTGAAAATTCGGCCTCCTTCCCTGGTTCTGGGGGCCGCGCATGCGCAGCTGCAAAGATGGGCACTTTCGGGGGTCGGAGTTTGGGGATTTTGAGCACGGAATCTTATTGAACGGACGATTCTGCCCCAAAATGGTCACATTTATTTTGTGAAAATTCGGCCTCCTTCCCTGGTTCTGGGGGCCGCGCATGCGCAGCTGCAAAGATGGGCACTTTCGGGGGTCGGAGTTTGGGGATTTTGAGCACGGAATCTTATTGAACGGACGATTCTGGCCCTACATGGTCACGTTTATTTTGTGAAAATTCGGCCTCCTTCCCTGGTTCTGGGGGCCGCGCATGCGCAGCTGCAAAGATGGGCACTTTCGGGGGTCGGAGTTTGGGGATTTTGAGCACGGAATCTTATTGAACGGACGATTCTGGCCCTACATGGTCACGTTTATTTTGTGAAAATTCGGCCTCCTTCCCTGGTTCTGGTGGCCGCGCATGCGCAGCTGCAAAGATGGGCACTTTCGGGGGTCGGAGTTTGGGGATTTTGAGCACGGAATCTTATTGAACGGACGATTCTGGCCCTACATGGTCACGTTTATTTTGTGAAAATTCGGCCTCCTTCCCTGGTTCTGGGGGCCGCGCATGCGCAGCTGCAAAGATGGGCACTTTCGGGGGTCGGAGTTTGGGGATTTTGAGCACGGAATCTTATTGAACGGACGATTCTGGCCCTACATGGTCACGTTTATTTTGTGAAAATTCGGCCTCCTTCCCTAGTTCTGGGGGCCGCGCATGCGCAGCTGCAAAGATGGGCACTTTCGGGGGTTGGAGTTTGGGGATTTTGAGCACGGAATCTTATTGAACGGACGATTCTGGCCCTACATGGTCACGTTTATTTTGTGAAAATTCGGCCTCCTTCCCTGGTTCTGGGGGCCGCGCATGCGCAGCTGCAAAGATGGGCACTTTCGGGGGTCGGAGTTTGGGGATTTTGAGCACGGAATCTTATTGAACGGACGATTCTGGCCCTACATGGTCACGTTTATTTTGTGAAAATTCGGCCTCCTTCCCTGGTTCTGGGGGCCGCGCATGCGCAGCTGCAAAGATGGGCACTTTCGGGGGTCGGAGTTTGGGGATTTTGAGCACGGAATCTTATTGAACGGACGATTCTGGCCCTACATGGTCACGTTTATTTTGTGAAAATTCGGCCTCCTTCCCTGGTTCTGGGGGCCGCGCATGCGCAGCTGCAAAGATGGGCACTTTCGGGGGTCGGAGTTTGGGGATTTTGAGCACGGAATCTTATTGAACGGACGATTCTGGCCCTACATGGTCACGTTCATTTTGTGAAAATTCGGCCTCCTTCCCTGGTTCTGGGGGCCGCGCATGCGCAGCTGCAAAGATGGGCACTTTCGGGGGTCGGAGTTTGGGGATTTTGAGCACGGAATCTTATTGAACGGACGATTCTGGCCCTACATGGTCACGTTTATTTTGTGAAAATTCGGCCTCCTTCCCTGGTTCTGGGGGCCGCGCATGCGCAGCTGCAAAGATGGGCACTTTCGGGGTTCGGAGTTTGGGGATTTTGAGCACGGAATCTTATTGAACGGACGATTCTGGCCCTACATGGTCACGTTTATTTTGTGAAAATTCGGCCTCCTTCCCTGGTTCTGGGGGCCGCGCATGCGCAGCTGCAAAGATGGGCACTTTCGGGGGTCGGAGTTTGGGGATTTTGAGCACGGAATCTTATTGAACGGACGATTCTGGCCCTACATGGTCACATTTATTTTGTGAAAATTCGGCCTCCTTCCCTGGTTCTGGGGGCCGCGCATGCGCAGCTGCAAAGATGGGCACTTTCGGGGGTCGGAGTTTGGGGATTTTGAGCACGGAATCTTATTGAACGGACGATTCTGGCCCTACATGGTCACGTTTATTTTGTGAAAATTCGGCCTCCTTCCCTGGTTCTGGGGGCCGCGCATGCGCAGCTGCAAAGATGGGCACTTTCGGGGGTCGGAGTTTGGGGATTTTGAGCACGGAATCTTATTGAACGGACGATTCTGGCCCTACATGGTCACGTTTATTTTGTGAAAATTCGGCCTCCTTCCCTGGTTCTGGGGGCCGCGCATGCGCAGCTGCAAAGATGGGCACTTTCGGGGGTCGGAGTTTGGGGATTTTGAGCACGGAATCTTATTGAACGGACGATTCTGGCCCGACATGGTCACGTTTATTTTGTGAAAATTCGGCCTCCTTCCCTGGTTCTGGGGGCCGCGCATGCGCAGCTGCAAAGATGGGCACTTTCGGGGGTCGGAGTTTGGGGATTTTGAGCACGGAATCTTATTGAACGGACGATTCTGGCCCTACATGGTCACGTTTATTTTGTGAAAATTCGGCCTCCTTCCCTGGTTCTGGGGGCCGCGCATGCGCAGCTGCAAAGATGGGCACTTTCGGGGGTCGGAGTTTGGGGATTTTGAGCACGGAATCTTATTGAACGGACGATTCTGGCCCTACATGGTCACGTTTATTTTGTGAAAATTCGGCCTCCTTCCCTGGTTCTGGGGGCCGCGCATGCGCAGCTGCAAAGATGGGCACTTTCGGGGGTCGGAGTTTGGGGATTTTGAGCACGGAATCTTATTGAACGGACGATTCTGGCCCGACATGGTCACGTTTATTTTGTGAAAATTCGGCCTCCTTCCCTGGTTCTGGGGGCCGCGCATGCGCAGCTGCAAAGATGGGCACTTTCGGGGGTCGGAGTTTGGGGATTTTGAGCACGGAATCTTATTGAACGGACGATTCTGGCCCGACATGGTCACGTTTATTTTGTGAAAATTCGGCCTCCTTCCCTGGTTCTGGGGGCCGCGCATGCGCAGCTGCAAAGATGGGCACTTTCGGGGGTCGGAGTTTGGGGATTTTGAGCACGGAATCTTATTGAACGGACGATTCTGGCCCTACATGGTCACGTTTATTTTGTGAAAATTCGGCCTCCTTCCCTGGTTCTGGGGGCCGCGCATGCGCAGCTGCAAAGATGGGCACTTTCGGGGGTCGGAGTTTGGGGATTTTGAGCACGGAATCTTATTGAACGGACGATTCTGGCCCTACATGGTCACGTTTATTTTGTGAAAATTCGGCCTCCTTCCCTTGTTCTGGGGGCCGCGCATGCGCAGCTGCAAAGATGGGCACTTTCGGGGGTCGGAGTTTGGGGATTTTGAGCACGGAATCTTATTGAACGGACGATTCTGGCCCTACATGGTCACGTTTATTTTGTGAAAATTCGGCCTCCTTCCCTGGTTCTGGGGGCCGCGCATGCGCAGCTGCAAAGATGGGCACTTTCGGGGGTCGGAGTTTGGGGATTTTGAGCACGGAATCTTATTGAACGGACGATTCTGGCCCTACATGGTCACGTTTATTTTGTGAAAATTCGGCCTCCTTCCCTGGTTCTGGGGGCCGCGCATGCGCAGCTGCAAAGATGGGCACTTTCGGGGGTCGGAGTTTGGGGATTTTGAGCACGGAATCTTATTGAACGGACGATTCTGGCCCTACATGGTCACGTTTATTTTGTGAAAATTCGGCCTCCTTCCCTGGTTCTGGGGGCCGCGCATGCGCAGCTGCAAAGATGGGCACTTTCGGGGGTCGGAGTTTGGGGATTTTGAGCACGGAATCTTATTGAACGGACGATTCTGGCCCTACATGGTCACGTTTATTTTGTGAAAATTCGGCCTCCTTCCCTGGTTCTGGGGGCCGCGCATGCGCAGCTGCAAAGATGGGCACTTTCGGGATCGGAGTTTGGGGATTTTGAGCACGGAATCTTATTGAACGGACGATTCTGGCCCTACATGGTCACGTTTATTTTGTGAAAATTCGGCCTCCTTCCCTGGTTCTGGGGGCCGCGCATGCGCAGCTGCAAAGATGGGCACTTTCGGGGGTCGGAGTTTGGGGATTTTGAGCACGGAATCTTATTGAACGGACGATTCTGGCCCTACATGGTCACGTTTATTTTGTGAAAATTCGGCCTCCTTCCCTGGTTCTGGGGGCCGCGCATGCGCAGCTGCAAAGATGGGCACTTTCGGGGGTCGGAGTTTGGGGATTTTGAGCACGGAATCTTATTGAACGGACGATTCTGGCCCTACATGGTCACGTTTATTTTGTGAAAATTCGGCCTCCTTCCCTGGTTCTGGGGGCCGCGCATGCGCAGCTGCAAAGATGGGCACTTTCGGGGGTCGGAGTTTGGGGATTTTGAGCACGGAATCTTACTGAACGGACGATTCTGGCCCTACATGGTCACGTTTATTTTGTGAAAATTCGGCCTCCTTCCCTGGTTCTGGGGGCCGCGCATGCGCAGCTGCAAAGATGGGCACTTTCGGGGGTCGGAGTTTGGGGATTTTGAGCACGGAATCTTATTGAACGGACGATTCTGGCCCTACATGGTCACGTTTATTTTGTGAAAATTCGGCCTCCTTCCCTGGTTCGGGGGGCCGCGCATGCGCAGCTGCAAAGATGGGCACTTTCGGGGGTCGGAGTTTGGGGATTTTGAGCACGGAATCTTATTGAACGGACGATTCTGGCCCTACATGGTCACGTTTATTTTGTGAAAATTCGGCCTCCTTCCCTGGTTCTGGGGGCCGCGCATGCGCAGCTGCAAAGATGGGCACTTTCGGGGGTCGGAGTTTGGGGATTTTGAGCACGGAATCTTATTGAACGGACGATTCTGGCCCTACATGGTCACGTTTATTTTGTGAAAATTCGGCCTCCTTCCCTGGTTCTGGGGGCCGCGCATGCGCAGCTGCAAAGATGGGCACTTTCGGGGGTCGGAGTTTGGGGATTTTGAGCACGGAATCTTATTGAACGGACGATTCTGGCCCTACATGGTCACGTTTATTTTGTGAAAATTCGGCCTCCTTCCCTGGTTCTGGGGGCCGCGCATGCGCAGCTGCAAAGATGGGCACTTTCGGGGGTCGGAGTTTGGGGATTTTGAGCACGGAATCTTATTGAACGGACGATTCTGGCCCTACATGGTCACGTTTATTTTGTGAAAATTCGGCCTCCTTCCCTGGTTCTGGGGGCCGCGCATGCGCAGCTGCAAAGATGGGCACTTTCGGGGGTCGGAGTTTGGGGATTTTGAGCACGGAATCTTATTGAACGGACGATTCTGGCCCTACATGGTCACGTTTATTTTGTGAAAATTCGGCCTCCTTCCCTGGTTCTGGGGGCCGCGCATGCGCAGCTGCAAAGATGGGCACTTTCGGGGGTCGGAGTTTGGGGATTTTGAGCAGGGAATCTTATTGAACGGACGATTCTGGCCTTACATGGTCACGTTTATTTTGTGAAAATTCGGCCTCCTTCCCTGGTTCTGGGGGCCGCGCATGCGCAGCTGCAAAGATGGGCACTTTCGGGGGTCGGAGTTTGGGGATTTTGAGCACGGAATCTTATTGAACGGACGATTCTGGCCCTACATGGTCACGTTTATTTTGTGAAAATTCGGCCTCCTTCCCTGGTTCTGGGGGCCGCGCATGCGCAGCTGCAAAGATGGGCACTTTCGGGGGTCGGAGTTTGGGGATTTTGATCACGGAATCTTATTGAACGGACGATTCTGGCCCTACATGGTCACGTTTATTTTGTGAAAATTCGGCCTCCTTCCCCGGTTCTGGGGGCCGCGCATGCGCAGCTGCAAAGATGGGCACTTTCGGGGGTCGGAGTTTGGGGATTTTGAGCACGGAATCTTATTGAACGGACGATTCTGGCCCTACATGGTCACGTTTATTTTGTGAAAATTCGGCCTCCTTCCCTGGTTCTGGGGGCCGCGCATGCGCAGCTGCAAAGATGGGCACTTTCGGGGGTCGGAGTTTGGGGATTTTGAGCACGGAATCTTATTGAACGGACGATTCTGGCCCTACATGGTCACGTTTATTTTGTGAAAATTCGGCCTCCTTCCCTGGTTCTGGGGGCCGCGCATTCGCAGCTGCAAAGATGGGCACTTTCGGGGGTCGGAGTTTGGGGATTTTGAGCACGGAATCTTATTGAACGGACGATTCTGGCCCTACATGGTCACGTTTATTTTGTGAAAATTCGGCCTCCTTCCCTGGTTCTGAAGGCCGCGCATGCGCAGCTGCAAAGATGGGCACTTTCGGGGGTCGGAGTTTGGGGATTTTGAGCACGGAATCTTATTGAACGGACGATTCTGGCCCTACATGGTCACGTTTATTTTGTGAAAATTCGGCCTCCTTCCCTGGTTCTGGGGGCCGCGCATGCGCAGCTGCAAAGATGGGCACTTTCGGGGGTCGGAGTTTGGGGATTTTGAGCACGGAATCTTATTGAACGGACGATTCTGGCCCTACATGGTCACGTTTATTTTGTGAAAATTCGGCCTCCTTCCCTGGTTCTGGGGGCCGCGCATGCGCAGCTGCAAAGATGGGCACTTTCGGGGGTCGGAGTTTGGGGATTTTGAGCACGGAATCTTATTGAACGGACGATTCTGGCCCTACATGGTCACGTTTATTTTGTGAAAATTCGGCCTCCTTCCCTGGTTCTGGGGGCCGCGCATGCGCAGCTGCAAAGATGGGCACTTTCGGGATCGGAGTTTGGGGATTTTGAGCACGGAATCTTATTGAACGGACGATTCTGGCCCTACATGGTCACGTTTATTTTGTGAAAATTCGGCCTCCTTCCCTGGTTCTGGGGGCCGCGCATGCGCAGCTGCAAAGATGGGCACTTTCGGGGGTCGGAGTTTGGGGATTTTGAGCACGGAATCTTATTGAACGAACGATTCTGGCCCTACATGGTCACGTTTATTTTGTGAAAATTCGGCCTCCTTCCCTGGTTCTGGGGGCCGCGCATGCGCAGCTGCAAAGATGGGCACTTTCGGGGGTCGGAGTTTGGGGATTTTGAGCACGGAATCTTATTGAACGGACGATTCTGGCCCTACATGGTCACGTTTATTTTGTGAAAATTCGGCCTCCTTCCCTGGTTCTGGGGGCCGCGCATGCGCAGCTGCAAAGATGGGCACTTTCGGGGGTCGGAGTTTGGGGATTTTGAGCACGGAATCTTATTGAACGGACGATTCTGGCCCTACATGGTCACGTTTATTTTGTGAAAATTCGGCCTCCTTCCCTGGTTCTGGGGGCCGCGCATGCGCAGCTGCAAAGATGGGCACTTTCGGGGGTCGGAGTTTGGGGATTTTGAGCACGGAATCTTATTGAACGGACGATTCTGGCCCTACATGGTCACGTTTATTTTGTGAAAATTCGGCCTCCTTCCCTGGTTCTGGGGGCCGCGCATGCGCAGCTGCAAAGATGGGCACTTTCGGGGGTCGGAGTTTGGGGATTTTGAGCACGGAATCTTATTGAACGGACGATTCTGGCCCTACATGGTCACGTTTATTTTGTGAAAATTCGGCCTCCTTCCCTGGTTCGGGGGGCCGCGCATGCGCAGCTGCAAAGATGGGCACTTTCGGGGGTCGGAGTTTGGGGATTTTGAGCACGGAATCTTATTGAACGGACGATTCTGGCCCTACATGGTCACGTTTATTTTGTGAAAATTCGGCCTCCTTCCCTGGTTCTGGGGGCCGCGCATGCGCAGCTGCAAAGATGGGCACTTTCGGGGGTCGGAGTTTGGGGATTTTGAGCACGGAATCTTATTGAACGGACGATTCTGGCCCTACATGGTCACGTTTATTTTGTGAAAATTCGGCCTCCTTCCCTGGTTCTGGGGGCCGCGCATGCGCAGCTGCAAAGATGGGCACTTTCGGGGGTCGGAGTTTGGGGATTTTGAGCAGGGAATCTTATTGAACGGACGATTCTGGCCTTACATGGTCACGTTTATTTTGTGAAAATTCGGCCTCCTTCCCTGGTTCTGGGGGCCGCGCATGCGCAGCTGCAAAGATGGGCACTTTCGGGGGTCGGAGTTTGGGGATTTTGAGCACGGAATCTTATTGAACGGACGATTCTGGCCCTACATGGTCACGTTTATTTTGTGAAAATTCGGCCTCCTTCCCTGGTTCTGGGGGCCGCGCATGCGCAGCTGCAAAGATGGGCACTTTCGGGGGTCGGAGTTTGGGGATTTTGATCACGGAATCTTATTGAACGGACGATTCTGGCCCTACATGGTCACGTTTATTTTGTGAAAATTCGGCCTCCTTCCCCGGTTCTGGGGGCCGCGCATGCGCAGCTGCAAAGATGGGCACTTTCGGGGGTCGGAGTTTGGGGATTTTGA
Source organism: Anthopleura sola (assembly GCA_023349425.1). Taxonomy (NCBI): domain Eukaryota; kingdom Metazoa; phylum Cnidaria; class Anthozoa; order Actiniaria; family Actiniidae; genus Anthopleura; species Anthopleura sola. The sequence goes on from JALHLI010000110.1 coordinate 68,187, forward strand.
GCACGGAATCTTATTGAACGGACGATTCTGGCCCTACATGGTCACGTTTATTTTGTGAAAATTCGGCCTCCTTCCCTGGTTCTGGGGGCCGCGCATGCGCAGCTGCAAAGATGGGCACTTTCGGGGGTCGGAGTTTGGGGATTTTGAGCACGGAATCTTATTGAACGGACGATTCTGGCCCTACATGGTCACGTTTATTTTGTGAAAATTCGGCCTCCTTCCCTGGTTCTGGGGGCCGCGCATTCGCAGCTGCAAAGATGGGCACTTTCGGGGGTCGGAGTTTGGGGATTTTGAGCACGGAATCTTATTGAACGGACTATTCTGGCCCTACATGGTCACGTTTATTTTGTGAAAATTCGGCCTCCTTCCCTGGTTCTGGGGGCCGCGCATGCGCAGCTGCAAAGATGGGCACTTTCGGGGGTCGGAGTTTGGGGATTTTGAGCACGGAATCTTATTGAACGGACGATTCTGGCCCTACATGGTCACGTTTATTTTGTGAAAATTCGGCCTCCTTCCCTGGTTCTGGGGGCCGCGCATGCGCAGCTGCAAAGATGGGCACTTTCGGGGGTCGGAGTTTGGGGATTTTGAGCACGGAATCTTATTGAACGGACGATTCTGGCCCTACATGGTCACGTTTATTTTGTGAAAATTCGGCCTCCTTCCCTGGTTCTGGGGGCCGCGCATGCGCAGCTGCAAAGATGGGCACTTTCGGGGGTCGGAGTTTGGGGATTTTGAGCACGGAATCTTATTGAACGGACGATTCTGGCCCTACATGGTCACGTTTATTTTGTGAAAATTCGGCCTCCTTCCCTGGTTCTGGGGGCCGCGCATGCGCAGCTGCAAAGATGGGCACTTTCGGGGGTCGGAGTTTGGGGATTTTGAGCACGGAATCTTATTGAACGGACGATTCTGGCCCTACATGGTCACGTTTATTTTGTGAAAATTCGGCCTCCTTCCCTGGTTCTGGGGGCCGCGCATGCGCAGTTGCAAAGATGGGCACTTTCGGGGGTCGGAGTTTGGGGATTTTGAGCACGGAATCTTATTGAACGGACGATTCTGGCCTTACATGGTCACGTTTATTTTGTGAAAATTCGGCCTCCTTCCCTGGTTCTGGGGGCCGCGCATGCGCAGCTGCAAAGATGGGCACTTTCGGGGGTCGGAGTTTGGGGATTTTGAGCACGGAATCTTATTGAACGGACGATTCTGGCCCTACATGGTCACGTTTATTTTGTGAAAATTCGGCCTCCTTCCCTGGTTCTGGGGGCCGCGCATGCGCAGCTGCAAAGATGGGCACTTTCGGGGGTCGGAGTTTGGGGATTTTGAGCACGGAATCTTATTGAACGGACGATTCTGGCCCTACATGGTCACGTTTATTTTGTGAAAATTCGGCCTCCTTCCCTGGTTCTGGGGGCCGCGCATGCGCAGCTGCAAAGATGGGCACTTTCGGGGGTCGGAGTTTGGGGATTTTGAGCACGGAATCTTATTGAACGGACGATTCTGGCCCTACATGGTCACGTTTATTTTGTGAAAATTCGGCCTCCTTCCCTGGTTCTGGGGGCCGCGCATGCGCAGCGGCAAAGATGGGCACTTTCGGGGGTCGGAGTTTGGGGATTTTGAGCACGGAATCTTATTGAACGGACGATTCTGGCCCTACATGGTCACGTTTATTTTGTGAAAATTCGGCCTCCTTCCCTGGTTCTGGGGGCCGCGCATGCGCAGCTGCAAAGATGGGCACTTTCGGGGGTCGGAGTTTGGGGATTTTGAGCACGGAATCTTATTGAACGGACGATTCTGGCCCTACATGGTCACGTTTATTTTGTGAAAATTCGGCCTCCTTCCCTGGTTCTGGGGGCCGCGCATGCGCAGCTGCAAAGATGGGCACTTTCGGGGGTCGGAGTTTGGGGATTTTGAGCACGGAATCTTATTGAACGGACGATTCTGGCCCTACATGGTCACGTTTATTTTGTGAAAATTCGGCCTCCTTCCCTGGTTCGGGGGGCCGCGCATGCGCAGCTGCAAAGATGGGCACTTTCGGGGGTCGGAGTTTGGGGATTTTGAGCACGGAATCTTATTGAACGGACGATTCTGGCCCTACATGGTCACGCTTATTTTGTGAAAATTCGGCCTCCTTCCCTGGTTCTGGGGGTCGCGCATGCGCAGCTGCAAAGATGGGCACTTTCGGGGGTCGGAGTTTGGGGATTTTGAGCACGGAATCTTATTGAACGGACGATTCTGGCCCTACATGGTCACGTTTATTTTGTGAAAATTCGGCCTCCTTCCCTGGTTCTGGGGGCCGCGCATGCGCAGCTGCAAAGATGGGCACTTTCGGGGGTCGGAGTTTGGGGATTTTGAGCACGGAATCTTATTGAACGGACGATTCTGGCCCTACATGGTCACGTTTATTTTGTGAAAATTCGGCCTCCTTCCCTGGTTCGGGGGGCCGCGCATGCGCAGCTGCAAAGATGGGCACTTTCGGGGGTCGGAGTTTGGGGATTTTGAGCACGGAATCTTATTGAACGGACGATTCTGGCCCTACATGGTCACGTTTATTTTGTGAAAATTCGGCCTCCTTCCCTGGTTCGGGGGGCCGCGCATGCGCAGCTGCAAAGATGGGCACTTTCGGGGGTCGGAGTTTGGGGATTTTGAGCACGGAATCTTATTGAACGGACGATTCTGGCCCTACATGGTCACGTTTATTTTGTGAAAATTCGGCCTCCTTCCCTGGTTCTGGGGGCCGCGCATGCGCAGCTGCAAAGATGGGCACTTTCGGGGGTCGGAGTTTGGGGATTTTGAGCACGGAATCTTATTGAACGGACGATTCTGGCCCTACATGGTCACGTTTATTTTGTGAAAATTCGGCCTCCTTCCCTGGTTCTGGGGGCCGCGCATGCGCAGCTGCAAAGATGGGCACTTTCGGGGGTCGGAGTTTGGGGATTTTGAGCACGGAATCTTATTGAACGGACGATTCTGGCCCTACATGGTCACGTTTATTTTGTGAAAATTCGGCCTCCTTCCCTGGTTCTGGGGGCCGCGCATGCGCAGCTGCAAAGATGGGCACTTTCGGGGGTCGGAGTTTGGGGATTTTGAGCACGGAATCTTATTGAACGGACGATTCTGGCCCTACATGGTCACGTTTATTTTGTGAAAATTCGGCCTCCTTCCCTGGTTCTGGGGGCCGCGCATGCGCAGCTGCAAAGATGGGCACTTTCGGGGGTCGGAGTTTGGGGATTTTGAGCACGGAATCTTATTGAACGGACGATTCTGGCCCTACATGGTCACGTTTATTTTGTGAAAATTCGGCCTCCTTCCCTGGTTCTGGGGGCCG
>JALHLI010000113.1:0-65850 GCA_023349425.1 Anthopleura sola
AAAAGGTGCTTTTTCGTCCAAAAAACCGTTTTTTGCTGAAAAAATTCGAATTTTGCTGAGAATTTTCTCTTGGTGCAAACACGACGTTTTCACTGCTAAAACTTCACTTTGGGCGAGAAAAACACATTTGGGGTGAGAAATACGCGGTTTTGCTGAAGAAAAAAATTTTTGGCCCAAAAAACTGAAAAATGGTCATTTTGGCCCTCAAAACGAGGTTTTTCGCTGACGGCATGGCTGTTTTGCTGAAACCCCCGCTTTTTGCTCATGAAAATACCTCACGAGATAAAAACGAAACTTTTTGGCGAAAAAAATTTGGGTTTTGGCTGAGAAAAGGTGCTTTTTCGTCCAAAAAAACGTTTTTTGCTGAGAAAATTCGAATTTTGCTGAGAATTTTCTCTTGGTGCAAACACGACGTTTTCACTGCTAAAACCTCACTTTGGGCGAGAAAAACACATTTGGGGTGAGAAATACGCGGTTTTACTGAAGAAAAAATTTTTGGCCCAAAAAACTGAAAAATGGCCATTTTGGTCCTCAAAACGAGGTTTTTTCGCTGACGGCATGGCTGTTTTGTTGAAACCCCCACTTTTTGCTCATGAAAATACCTCACGAGATAAAAACGAAACTTTTTGGCGAAACAAATTTGGGTTTTGGCTGAGAAAAGGTGCTTTTTCGTCCAAAAAACCGTTTTTTGCTGAGAAAATTCGAATTTTGCTGAGAATTTTCTCTTGGTGCAAACACGACGTTTTCACTGCTAAAACCTCACTTTGGGCGAGAAAAAACACATTTGGGTTGAGAAATACGCGGTTTTGCTGAAGAAAAAAATGTTTGGCCCAAAAAACTGAAAAATGGCCATTTTGGCCCTCAAAACGAGGTTTTTCGCTGACGGCATGGCTGTTTTGCTGAAACCCCCACTTTTTGCTCATGAAAATACCTCACGAGATAAAAATGAAACTTTTTGGCGAAAAAAATTTGGGTTTTGGCTGAGAAAAGGTGCTTTTTCGTCCAAAAAACCGTTTTTTGCTGAAAAAATTCGAATTTTGCTGAGAATTTTCTCTTGGTGCAAACACGACGTTTTCACTGCTAAAACTTCACTTTGGGCGAGAAAAACACATTTGGGGTGAGAAATACGCGGTTTTGCTGAAGAAAAAAATTTTTGGCCCAAAAAAACTGAAAAATGGTCATTTTGGCCCTCAAAACGAGGTTTTTCGCTGACGGCATGGCTGTTTTGCTGAAACCCCCGCTTTTTGCTCATGAAAATACCTCACGAGATAAAAACGAAACTTTTTGGCGAAAAAAATTTGGGTTTTGGCTGAGAAAAGGTGCTTTTTCGTCCAAAAAACCGTTTTTTGCTGAGAAAATTCGAATTTTGCTGAGAATTTTCTCTTGGTGCAAACACGACGTTTTCACTGCTAAAACCTCACTTTGGGCGAGAAAAACACATTTGGGGTGAGAAATACGCGGTTTTACTGAAGAAAAAATTTTTGGCCCAAAAAACTGAAAAATGGCCATTTTGGGTCCTCAAAACGAGGTTTTTTCGCTGACGGCAATGGCTGTTTTGTTGAAACCCCCACTTTTTTGCTCATGAAAATACCTCACGAGATAAAAACGAAACTTTTTGGCGAAAAAAATTTGGGTTTTGGCTGAGAAAAGGTGCTTTTTCGTCCAAAAAAACCGTTTTTTTGCTGAGAAAATTCGAATTTTGCTGAGAATTTTCTCTTGGTGCAAACACGACGTTTTCACTGCTAAAACCTCACTTTGGGCGAGAAAAACACATTTGGGGTGAGAAATACGCGGTTTTGCTGAAGAAAAAAATTTTTGGCCCAAAAAACTGAAAAATGGCCATTTTGGCCCTCAAAACGAGGTTTTCGCTGACGGCATGGCTGTTTTGCTGAAACCCACCGCTTTTTGCTCATGAAAATACCTCACGAGATAAAAACGAAACTTTTTGGCGAAAAAAATTTGGGTTTTGGCTGAGAAACAGGTGCTTTTTCGTCCAAAAAACCGTTTTTTTGCTGAGAAAATTCGAATTTTGCTGAGAATTTTCTCTTGGTGCAAACACGACGTTTTCACTGCTAAAACCTCACTTTGGGCGAGAAAAACACATTTGGGGTGAGAAATACGCGGTTTTGCTGAAGAAAAAAAATTTTGGCCCAAAAAACTGAAAAATGGCCATTTTGGCCCCCAAACGAGGTTTTTCGCTGACGGCATGGCTGTTTTGCTGAAACCCCCACTTTTTGCTCAATGAAAAATACCTCACGAGATAAAAACGAAACTTTTTGGGGAAAAAAATTTGGGTTTTGGCTGAGAAAAGGTGCTTTTTCGTCCAAAAAACCGTTTTTTGCTGAGAAAATTCGAATTTTGCTGAGAATTTTCTCTAGGTGCAAAACACGACGTTTTCACTGCTAAAACCTCACTTTTGGGCGAGAAAAACACATTTGGGGTGAGAAATACGCGTCTTTGCTGAAGAAAAAAAATTTTGGCCCAAAAAACTGAAAAATGGCCATTTTGGCCCTCAAAACGAGGTTTTTCTCGGCTGACGGCATGGCTGTTTTGCTGAAACCCCCGCTTTTTTGCTCATGAAAATACCTCACGAGATAAAAACGAAACTTTTTGGCGAAAAAAATTTGGGTTTTGGCTGAGAAAAGGTGCTTTTTCGTCCAAAAAAACCGTCTTTTTGCTGAGAAAATTTCGAATTTTGCTGAGAATTTTCTCTAGGTGCAAACACGACGTTTTCACTGCTAAAACCTCACTTTGGGCGAGAAAAACACATTTGGGGTGAGAAATACGCGGTTTTGCTGAAGAAAAAAATTTTTGGACCAAAAAACTGAAAAATGGCCATTTTGGCCCTCAAAAACGAGGTTTTTCGCTGACGGCATGGCTGTTTTGCTGAAACCCCCCCACTTTTTGCTCATGAAAAATACCTCACGAGATAAAAACGAAACTTTTTGGCAAAAAAAAATTTGGGTTTTGGCTGAGAAAAGGTGGTTTTTTCGTCCAAAAAACCGTTTTTTGCTGAGAAAATTCGAATTTTGCTGAGAATTTTCTCTTGGTGCAAACACGACGTTTTTCACTGCTAAAACCTCACTTTTGGGCGAGAAAAACACATTTGGGGTGAGAAATACGCGGTTTTTGCTGAAGAAAAAAAATGTTGGCCCAAAAAACTGAAAAATGGCCATTTTGGCCCTCAAAACGAGGTTTTTTTCGCTGACGGCATGGCTGTTTTGCTGAAACCCTCGCTTTTTGCCTCATGAAAATACCTCACGAGATAAAAACGAAACTTTTTGGCGAAAACAAAATTTGGGTTTTGGCTGAGAAAAGGTGCTTTTTCGTCCAAAAAAACCGTTTTTTGCTGAGAAAATTCGAATTTTGCTGAGAATTTTCTCTTGGTGCAAACACGACGTTTTCACTGCTAAAACCTCACTTTGGGCGAGAAAAACACATTTGGGGTGAGAAATACGCGGTTTTGCTGAAGAAAAAAATTTTGGCCCAAAAAAAACTGAAAAATGGCCATTTTGGGCCCCCAAAACGAGGTTTTTCGCTGACGGCCATGGCTGTTTTTGCTGAAACCCCCACTTTTTGCTCATGAAAATACCTCACGAGATAAAAACGAAACTTTTTGGGGAAAAAAATTTGGGTTTTGGCTGAGAAAAGGTGCTTTTTTCGTCCAAAAAAAACCGTTTTTTTGCTGAGAAAATTCGAATTTTGCTGAGAATTTTCTCTAGGTGCAAACACGACGTTTTCACTGCTAAAACCTCACTTTTGGGCGAGAAAAAACACATTTGGGGTGAGAAATACGCGTCTTTGCTGAAGAAAAAAAATTTTGGCCCAAAAAACTGAAAAATGGCCATTTTGGCCCTCAAAACGAGGTTTTTCGCTGACGGCATGGCTGTTTTGCTGAAACCCCCGCTTTTTGCTCATGAAAATACCTCACGAGATAAAAACGAAACTTTTTGGCGAAAAAAATGTTGGGTTTTGTCTAAGAAAAGGGTGCTTTTTCGTCCAAAAAAACCTTTTTTTGCTGAGAAAATTCGAATTTTGCAGAGAATTTTCTCTTGGTGGAAACACGACGTTTTCACTGCTAAAACCTCACTTTGGGCGAGAAAAACACATTTGGGGTGAGAAATACGCGGTTTTGCTGAAGAAAAAAATTTTTGGACCAAAAAACTGAAAAATGGCCATTTTGGCCCTCAAAACGAGGTTTTTCGCTGACGGCATGGCTGTTTTGCTGAAACCCCCACTTTTTGCTCATGAAAATACCTCACGAGATAAAAACGAAACTTTTTGGCAAAAAAAATTTGGGTTTTGGCTGAGAAAAGGTGGTTTTTTCGTCCAAAAAACCGTTTTTTGCTGAGAAAATTCGAATTTTGCTGAGAATTTTTCTCTTGGTGCAAACACGACGTTTTTCACTGCTAAAACCTCACTTTGGGCGAGAAAAACACATTTGGGGGTGAGAAATACGCGGTTTTGCTGAAGAAAAAACAATGTTGGCCCAAAAAACTGAAAAATGGCCATTTTGGCCCTCAAAACGAGGTTTTTTCGCTGACGGCATGGCTGTTTTGCTGAAACCCTCGCTTTTTGCTCATGAAAATACCTCACGAGATAAAAACGAAACTTTTTGGCGAAAAAAATTTGGGTTTTGGCTGAGAAAAGGTGCTTTTTCGTCCAAAAAAACCGTTTTTTGCTGAGAAAATTCGAATTTTGCTGAGAATTTTCTCTTGGTGCAAACACGACGTTTTCACTGCTAAAACCTCACTTTGGGCGAGAAAAACACATTTGGGGTGAGAAATACGCGGTTTTGCTGAAGAAAAAAAAATTTTGGGCCAAAAAACTGAAAAATGGCCATTTTGGCCCTCAAAAACGAGGTTTTTCTCGCTGACGGCATGGCTGTTTTGCTGAAACCCCCACTTTTTGCTCATGAAAATACCTCACGAGATAAAAACGAAACTTTTTGGCGAAAAAAATTTGGGTTTTGGCTGAGAAAAGGTGCTTTTTCGTCCAAAAAAACCGTTTTTTGCTGAGAAAATTCGAATTTTGCTGAGAATTTTCTCTTGGTGCAAACACGACGTTTTCACTGCTAAAACCTCACTTTGGGCGAGAAAAACACATTTGGGGTGAGAAATACGCGGTTTTGTTGAAGAAAAAAAATTTTTGGCACAAAAAACTGAAAAATGGCCATTTTGGCCCTCAAAACGAGGTTTTTCGCTGACGGCAATGGCTGTTTTGCTGAAACCCCCACTTTTTGCTCATGAAAATACCTCACGAGATAAAAACGAAACTTTTTGGCGAAAAAAATTTGGGTTTTGGCTGAGAAAAGGTGCTTTTTCGTCCAAAAAAACCGTTTTTTTGCTGAGAAAATTCGAATTTTGCTGAGAATTTTCTCTTGGTGCAAACACGACGTTTTTCACTGCTAAAACCTCACTTTTGGGCGAGAAAAACACATTTGGGGTGAGAAATACGCGGTTTTGCTGAAGAAAAAAATTTTTGGATCAAAAAACTGAAAAATGGCCATTTTGGCCCTCAAAACGAGGTTTTTTCGCTGACGGCATGGCTGTTTTGCTGAAACCCCCCACTTTTTGCTCATGAAAAATACCTCACGAGATAAAAACGAAACTTTTTGGCGAAAAAAATTTGGGTTTTGGCTGAGAAAAGGTGCTTTTTTCGTCCAAAAAACCGTTTTTTTGCTGAGAAAAATTCGAATTTTGCTGAGAATTTTCTCTTGGTGCAAACACGACGTTTTCACTGCTAAAACCTCACTTTGGGCGAGAAAAACACATTTGGGGTGAGAAATACGCGGTTTTTGCTGAAGAAAAAAATTTTCGGCCCAAAAAACTGAAAAATGGACATTTTGGCCCTCAAAACGAGGTTTTTGGCTGACGGCATGGCTGTTTTGCTGAAACCCCCACTTTTTGCTCATGAAAATACCTCACGAGATAAAAACGAAACTTTTTGGCGATAAAAATTGGGTTTTGGCTGAGAAAAGGTGCTTTTTCGTCCAAAAAAAAACCGTTTTTTGCTGAGAAAATTCGAATTTTGCTGAGAATTTTCTCTTGGTGCAAACACGACGTTTTCACCTGCTAAAACCTCACTTTGGGCGAGAAAAACACATTTGGAGTGAGAAATACGCGGTTTTGCTGAAGAAAAAAATTTTTGGCCCAAAAAACTGAAAAATGGCCATTTTGGCCCTCAAAACGAGGTTTTTCGCTGACGGCATGGCTGTTTTGCTGAAACCCCCACTTTTTGCTCATGAAAATACCTCACGAGATAAAAACGAAACTTTTTGGCGAAAAAAATTTGGGTTTTGGCTGAGAAAAGGTGCTTTTTCGTCCAAAAAACCGTTTTTTGCTGAGAAAATTCGAATTTTGCTGAGAATTTTCTCTTGGTGCAAACACGACGTTTTCACTGCTAAAACCTCACTTTGGGCGAGAAAAACACATTTGGGGTGAGAAATACGCGGTTTTGCTGAAGAAAAAAAATTGTTGGCCCAAAAAACTGAAAAATGGCCATTTTGGCCCTCAAAACGAGGTTTTTCGCTGACGGCATGGCTGTTTTGCTGAAACCCCCACTTTTTGCTCATGAAAATACCTCACGAGATAAAAACGAAACTTTTTTGGCGAAAAAAAATTTGGGTTTTGGCTGAGAAAAGGTGCTTTTTCGTCCAAAAAACCGTTTTTTGCTGAGAAAATTCGAATTTTGCTGAGAATTTTCTCTTGGTGCAAACACGACATTTTCACTGCTAAGACCTCACTTTGGGCGAGAAAAACACATTTGGGGTGAGAAATACGCGGTTTTGCTGAAGAAAAAAATTTTTGGCCCAAAAAACTGAAAAATGGCCATTTTGGCCCTCAAAACGAGGTTTTTCGCTGACGGCATGGCTGTTTTGCTGAAACCCCCACTTTTTGCTCATGAAAATACCTCACGAGATAAAAACGAAACTTTTTGGCGAAAAAAAATTGGGTTTTGGCTGAGAAAAGGTGCTTTTTCGTCCAAAAAACCGTTTTTTGCTGAGAAAATTCGAATTTTGCTGAGAATTTTCTCTTGGTGCAAACACGACGTTTTCACTGCTAAAACCTCACTTTGGGCGAGAAAAACACATTTGGGGTGAGAAATACGCGGTTTTGCTGAAGAAAAAATTTTTGGCCCAAAAAACTGAAAAATGGCCATTTTGGCCCTCAAAACGAGGTTTTTCGCTGACGGCATGGCTGTTTTGCTGAAACCCCCGCTTTTTGCTCATGAAAATACCTCACGAGATAAAAACGAAACTTTTTGGCGAAAAAAAATTTGGGTTTTGGCTGAGATAAGGTGCTTTTTCGTCCAAAAAACCGTTTTTTGCTGAGAAAATTCGAATTTTGCTGAGAATTTTCTCTTGGTGCAAACACGACGTTTTCACTGCTAAAACCTCACTTTGGGCGAGAAAAACACATTTGGGGTGAGAAATACGCGGTTTTGCTGAAGAAAAAAATTTTCGGCCCAAAAAACTGAAAAATGGCCATTTTGGCCCTCAAAACGAGGTTTTTCGCTGAGGGCATGGCTGTTTTGCTGAAACCCCCACTTTTTGCTCATGAAAATACCTCACGAGATAAAAACGAAACTTTTTGGCGAAAAAAATTTGGGTTTTGGCTGAGAAAAGGTGCTTTTTCGTCCAAAAAACCGTTTTTTGCTGAGAAAATTCGAATTTTGCTGAGAATTTTCTCTTGGTGCAAACACGACGTTTTCACTGCTAAAACCTCACTTTGGGCGAGAAAAACACATTTAGGGTGAGAAATACGCGGTTTTGCTGAAGAAAAAAAATTTTTGGCCCAAAAAACTGAAAAATGGCCATTTTGGCCCTCAAAACGAGGTTTTTCGCTGACGGCATGGCTGTTTTGCTGAAACCCCCACTTTTTGCTCATGAAAATACCTCACGAGATAAAAACGAAACTTTTTTGGCGAAAAAAATTTGGGTTTTGGCTGAGAAAAGGTGCTTTTTCGTCCAAAAAACCGTTTTTTGCTGAGAAAATTCGAATTTTGCTGAGAATTTTCTCTTGGTGTAAACACGACATTTTCACTGCTAAGACCTCACTTTGGGCGAGAAAAACACATTTGGGGTGAGAAATACGCGGTTTTGCTGAAGAAAAAAATTTTTGGCCCAAAAAACTGAAAAATGGCCATTTTGGCCCTCAAAACGAGGTTTTTCGCTGACGGCATGGCTGTTTTGCTGAAACCCCCACTTTTTGCTCATGAAAATACCTCACGAGATAAAAACGAAACTTTTTGGCGAAAAAAATTTGGGTTTTGGCTGAGAAAAGGTGCTTTTTCGTCCAAAAAACCGTTTTTTGCTGAGAAAATTCGAATTTTGCTGAGAATTTTCTCTTGGTTCAAACACGACGTTTTCACTGCTAAAACCTCACTTTGGGCGAGAAAAACACGTTTGGGGTGAGAAATACGCGGTTTTGCTGAAGAAAAAAATTTTTGGCCCAAAAAACTGAAAAATGACCATTTTGGCCCTCAAAACGAGGTTTTTCGCTGACGGCATGGCTGTTTTGCTGAAACCCCCGCTTTTTGCTCATGAAAATACCTCACGAGATAAAAACGAAACTTTTTGGCGAAAAAAAATTGGGTTTTGGCTGAGAAAAGGTGCTTTTTCGTCCAAAAAACCGTTTTTTGCTGAGAAAATTCGAATTTTGCTGAGAATTTTCTCTTGGTGCAAACACGACGTTTTCACTGCTAAAACCTCACTTTGGGCGAGAAAAACACATTTGGGGTGAGAAATACGCGGTTTTGCTGAAGAAAAACATTTTTGGCCCAAAAAACTGAAAAATGGCCATTTTGGCCCTCAAAACGAGGTTTTTCGCTGACGGCATGGCTGTTTTGCTGAAACCCCCACTTTTTGCTCATGAAAATACCTCACGAGATAAAAACGAAACTTTTTGGCGAAAAAAAATTGGGTTTTGGCTGAGAAAAGGTGCTTTTTCGTCCAAAAAACCGTTTTTTGCTGAGAAAATTCGAATTTTGCTGAGAATTTTCTCTTGGTGCAAACACGACGTTTTCACTGCTAAAACCTCACTTTGGGCGAGAAAAACACATTTGGGGTGAGAAATACGCGGTTTTGCTGAAGAAAAAATTTTTTGGCCCAAAAAACTGAAAAATGGCCATTTTGGCCCTCAAAACGAGGTTTTTCGCTGATGGCATGGCTGTTTTGCTGAAACCCCCACTTTTTGCTCATGAAAATACCTCACGAGATAAAAACGAAACTTTTTGGCAAAACATATTGGGGTTTTGGCTGAGAAAAGGTGCTTTTTCGTCCAAAAAACCGTTTTTTGCTGAAAAAATTCGAATTTTGCTGAGAATTTTCTCTTGGTGTAAACACGACGTTTTCACTGCTAAAACCTCACTTTGGGCGAGAAAAACAAATTTGGGGTGAGAAATACGCGGTTTTGCTGAAGAAAAAAATTTTTGGCCCAAAAAACTGAAAAATGGCCATTTTGGCCCTCAAAACGAGGTTTTTCGCTGACGGCATGGCTGTTTTGCTGAAACCCCCGCTTTTTGCTCATGAAAATACCTCACGAGATAAAAACGAAACTTTTTGGCGAAAAAAAATTGGGTTTTGGGTGAGAAAAGGTGCTTTTTCGTCCAAAAAAACCGTTTTTTGCTGAGAAAATTCGAATTTTGCTGAGAATTTTCTCTTGGTGCAAACACGACGTTTTCACTGCTAAAACCTGACTTTGGGCGAGAAAAACACATTTGGGGTGAGAAATACGCGGATTTGCTGAAGAAAAAAATTTTTGGCCCAAAAAACTGAAAAATGGCCATTTTGGCCCTCAAAACGAGGTTTTTCGCTGACGGCATGGCTGTTTTGCTGAAACCCCCACTTTTTGCTCATGAAAATACCTCACGAGATAAAAACGAAACTTTTTTGGCGAAAAAAATTTGGGTTTTGGCTGAGAAAAGGTGCTTTTTCGTCCAAAAAAACCGTTTTTTTGCTGAGAAAATTCGAATTTTGCTGAGAATTTTCTCTTGGTGCAAACACGACGTTTTCACTGCTAAAACCTCACTTTGGGCGAGAAAAACACATTTGGGGTCAGAAATACGCGGTTTTGCTGAAGAAAAAAATTTTTGGCCCAAAAAACTGAAAAATGGCCAATTTGGCCCTCAAAACGAGGTTTTTCGCTGATGGCATGGCTGTTTTGCTGAAACCCCCACTTTTTGCTCATGAAAATACCTCACGAGATAAAAACGAAACTTTTTGGCAAAAAAAATTGGGGTTTTGGCTGAAAAAAGGTGCTTTTTCGTCCAAAAAACCGTTTTTTGCTGAAAAAATTCGAATTTTGCTGAGAATTTTCTCTTGGTGCAAACACGACGTTTTCACTGCTAAAACCTGACTTTGGGCGAGAAAAACACATTTGGGGTGAGAAATACGCGGTTTTGCTGAAGAAAAAAATTTTTGGCCCAAAAAACTGAAAAAATGGCCATTTTGGCCCTCAAAACGAGGTTTTTCGCTGACGGCATGGCTGTTTTGCTGAAACCCCCGCTTTTTGCTCATGAAAATACCTCACGAGATAAAAACGAAACTTTTTGGCGAAAAAAATTTGGGTTTTGGCTGAGAAAAGGTGCTTTTTCGTCCAAAAAACCGTTTTTTGCTGAGAAAATTCGAATTTTGCTGAGAATTTTCTCTTGGTGCAAACACGACGTTTTCACTGCTAAAACCTCACTTTGGGCGAGAAAAACACATTTGGGGTGAGAAATACGCGGTTTTGCTGAAGAAAAAAATTTTTGGCCCAAAAAACTGAAAAATGGCCATTTTGGTCCTCAAAACGAGGTTTTTCGCTGACGGCATGGCTGTTTTGCTTAAAACCCCCACTTTTTGCTCATGAAAATACCTCACGAGATAAAAACGAAACTTTTTGGCGAAAAAAATTTGGGTTTTGGCTGAGAAAAGGTGCTTTTTCGTCCAAAAAACCGTTTTTTGCTGAGAAAATTCGAATTTTGCTGAGAATGTTCTCTTGGTGCAAACACGACGTTTTCACTGCTAAAACCTCACTTTGGGCGAGAAAAACACATTTGGGGTGAGAAATACGCGGTTTTGCTGAAGAAAAAAATGTTTGGCCCAAAAAACTGAAAAATGGCCATTTTGGCCCTCAAAACGAGGTCTTTCGCTGACGGCATGGCTGTTTTGCTGAAACCCCCGCTTTTTGCTCATGAAAATACCTCACGAGATAAAAACGAAACTTTTTGGCGAAAAAAATTTGGGTTTTTGGCTGAGAAAAGGTGCTTTTTCGTCCAAAAAAACGTTTTTTGCTGAGAAAATTCGAATTTTGCTGAGAATTTTCTCTTGGTGGAAACACGACGTTTTCACTGCTAAAACCTCACTTTGGGCGAGAAAAACACATTTGGGGTGAGAAATACGCGGTTTTGCTGAAGAAAAAAATTTTTGGCCCAAAAAACTGAAAAATGGCCATTTTGGCCCTCAAAACGAGGTTTTTCGCTGACGGCATGGCTGTTTTGCTGAAACCCCCACTTTTTGCTCATGAAAATACCTCACGAGATAAAAACGAAACTTTTTGGCGAAAAAAATTTGGGTTTTGGCTGAGAAAAGGTGCTTTTTCGTCCAAAAAACCGTTTTTTGCTGAGAAAATTCGAATTTTGCTGAGAATTTTCTCTTGTTGCAAACACGACGTTTTCACTGCTAAAACCTCACTTTGGGCGAGAAAAACACATTTGGGGTGAGAAATACGCGGTTTTGCTGAAGAAAAAAATTTTTGGCCCAAAAAACTGAAAAATGGCCATTTTGGCCCTCAAAACGAGGTTTTTCGCTGACGGCATGGCTGTTTTGCTGAAACCCCCACTTTTTGCTCATGAAAATACCTCACGAGATGAAAACGAACCTTTTTGGCGAAAAAAATTTGGGTTTTGGCTGAGAAAAGGTGCTTTTTCGTCCAAAAAACCGTTTTTTTTTCTGAGAAAATTCGAATTTTGCTGAGAATTTTCTCTTGGTGCAAACACGACGTTTTCACTGCTAAAACCTCACTTTGGGCGAGAAAAACACATTTGGGGTGAGAAATACGCGGTTTTGCTGAAGGAAAAAATTTTTGGCCCAAAAAACTGAAAAATGGCCATTTTGGCCCTCAAAACGAGGTTTTTCGCTGACGGCATGGCTGTTTTGCTGAAACCCCCACTTTTTGCTCATGAAAATACCTCACGAGATAAAAACGAAACTTTTTGGCGAAAAAAATTTGGGTTTTGGCTGAGAAAAGGTGCTTTTTCGTCCAAAAATTCGAATTTTGCTGAGAATTTTCTCTTGGTGCAAACACGACGTTTTCACTGCTAAAACCTCACTTTGGGCGAGAAAAACACATTTGGGGTGAGAAATACGCGGTTTTGCTGAAGGAAAAAATTTTTGGCCCAAAAAACTGAAAAATGGCCATTTTGGCCCTCAAAACGAGGTTTTTCGTTGACGGCATGGCTGTTTTGCTGAAACCCCCACTTTTTGCTCATGAAAATACCTCACGAGATAAAAACGAAACTTTTTGGCGAAAAAAATTTGGGTTTTGGCTGAGAAAAGGTGCTTTTTCGTCCAAAAAACCGTTTTTTGCTGAGAAAATTCGAATTTTGCTGAGAATTTTCTCTTGGTGCAAACACGACGTTTTCACTGCTAAAACCTCACTTTGGGCGAGAAAAACACATTTGGGGTGAGAAATACGCGGTTTTGCTGAAGGAAAAAATTTTTGGCCCAAAAAACTGAAAAATGGCCATTTTGGCCCTCAAAACGAGGTTTTTCGCTGACGGCATGGCTGTTTTGCTGAAACCCCCACTTTTTGCTCATGAAAATACCTCACGAGATAAAAACGAAACTTTTTGGCGAAAAAAATTTGGGTTTTGGCTGAGAAAAGGTGCTTTTTCGTCCAAAAAACCGTTTTTTGCTGAGAAAATTCGAATTTTGCTGAGAATTTTCTCTTGGTGCAAACACGACGTTTTCACTGCTAAAACCTCACTTTGGGCGAGAAAAACACATTTGGGGTGAGAAATACGCGGTTTTGCTGAAGGAAAAAATTTTTGGCCCAAAAAACTGAAAAATGGCCATTTTGGCCCTCAAAACGAGGTTTTTCGCTGACGGCATGGCTGTTTTGCTGAAACCCCCACTTTGTGCTCATGAAAATACCTCACGAGATAAAAACGAAACTTTTTGGCGAAAAAAATTTGGGTTTTGGCTGAGAAAAGGTGCTTTTTCGTCCAAAAAACCGTTTTTTGCTGAGAAAATTCGAATTTTGCTGAGAATTTTCTCTTGGTGCAAACACGACGTTTTCACTGCTAAAACCTCACTTTGTGCGAGAAAAACACATTTGGGGTGAGAAATACGCGGTTTTGCTGAAGGAAAAAATTTTTGGCCCAAAAAACTGAAAAATGGCCATTTTGGCCCTCAAAACGAGGTTTTTCGCTGACGGCATGGCTGTTTTGCTGAAACCCCCACTTTTTGCTCATGAAAATACCTCACGAGATAAAAACGAAACTTTTTGGCGAAAAAAATTTGGGTTTTGGCTGAGAAAAGGTGCTTTTTCGTCCAAAAAACCGTTTTTTGCTGAGAAAATTCGAATTTTGCTGAGAATTTTCTCTTGGTGCAAACACGACGTTTTCACTGCTGAAACCTCACTTTGGGCGAGAAAAACACATTTGGGGTGAGAAATACGCGGTTTTGCTGAAGGAAAAAATTTTTGGCCCAAAAAACTGAAAAATGGCCATTTTGGCCCTCAAAACGAGGTTTTTCGCTGACGGCATGGCTGTTTTGCTGAAACCCCCACTTTTTGCTCATGAAAATACCTCACGAGATAAAAACGAAACTTTTTGGCGAAAAAAATTTGGGTTTTGGCTGAGAAAAGGTGCTTTTTCGTCCAAAAAACCGTTTTTTGCTGAGAAAATTCGAATTTTGCTGAGAATTTTCTCTTGGTGCAAACACGACGTTTTCACTGCTAAAACCTCACTTTGGGCGAGAAAAACACATTTGGGGTGAGAAATACGCGGTTTTGCTGAAGGAAAAAATTTTTGGCCCAAAAAACTGAAAAATGGCCATTTTGGCCCTCAAAACGAGGTTTTTCGCTGACGGCATGGCTGTTTTGCTGAAACCCCCACTTTTTGCTCATGAAAATACCTCACGAGATAAAAACGAAACTTTTTGGCGAAAAAAATTTGGGTTTTGGCTGAGAAAAGGTGCTTTTTCGTCCAAAAAACCGTTTTTTGCTGAGAAAATTCGAATTTTGCTGAGAATTTTCTCTTGGTGCAAACACGACGTTTTCACTGCTAAAACCTCACTTTGGGCGAGAAAAACACATTTGGGGTGAGAAATACGCGGTTTTGCTGAAGAAAAAAATTTTTGGCCCAAAAAACTGAAAAATGGCCATTTTGGCCCTCAAAACGAGGTTTTTCGCTGACGGCATGGCTGTTTTGCTGAAACCCCCACTTTTTGCTCACGAAAATACCTCACGAGATAAAAACGAAATTTTTTGGCGAAGAAAATTTGGGTTTTGGCTGAGAAAAGGTGCTTTTTCGTCCAAAAAAACCGTTTTTTGCTGAGAAAATTCGAATTTTGCTGAGAATTTTTTCTTGGTGCAAACACGACGTTTTCACTGCTAAAACCTCACTTTGGGCGAGAAAAACACATTTGGGCGAGAAATACGCGGTTTTGCTGAAGAAAAAAATTTTTGGCCCAAAAAACTGAAAAATGGCCATTTTGGCCCTCAAAACGAGGTTTTTCGCTGACGGCATGGCTGTTTTGCTGAAACCCCCACTTTTTGCTCATGAAAATACCTCACGAGATAAAAACGAAACTTTTTGGCGAAAAAAATTTGGGTTTTGGCTGAGAAAAGGCTCTTTTTCGTCCAAAAAACCGTTTTTTGCTGAGAAAATTCGAATTTTAATGAGAATTTTCTCTTGGTGCAAACACGACGTTTTCACTGCTAAAACCTCACTTTGGGCGAGAAAAACACATTTGGGGTGAGATATACGCGGTTTTGCTGAAGAAAAAAATTTTTGGCCCAAAAAACTGAAAAATGGCCATTTTGGCCCTCAAAACGAGGTTTTTCGCTGCCGGCATGGCTGTTTTGCTGAAACCCCCGCTTTTTGCTCATGAAAATACCTCACGAGATAAAAACGAAACTTTTTGGTGAAAAAAATTTGGGTTTTGGCTGAGAAAAGGTGCTTTTTCGTCCAAAAAACCGTTTTTTTGCTGAGAAAATTCGAATTTTGCTGAGAATTTTCTCTTGGTGCAAACACGACGTTTTCACTGCTAAAACCTGACTTTGGGCGAGAAAAACACATTTGGGGTGAGAAATACGCGGTTTTGCTGAAGAAAAAAATTTTTGGCCCAAAAAACTGAAAAATGGCCATTTTGGCCCTCAAAACGAGGTTTTTCGCTGACGGCATGGCTGTTTTGCTGAAACCCCCACTTTTTGCTCATGAAAATACCTCACGAGATGAAAACGAAACTTTTTGGCGAAAAAAAATTGGGTTTTTGCTGAGAAAAGGTGCTTTTTCGTCCAAAAAAACCGTTTTTTGCTGAGAAAATTCGAATTTTGCTGAGAATTTTCTCTTGGTGCAAACACGACGTTTTCACTGCTAAAACCTCACTTTGGGCGAGAAAAACACATTTGGGGTGAGAAATACGCGGTTTTGCTGAAGAAAAAAATTTTTGGCCCAAAAAACTGAAAAATGGCCATTTTGGCCCTCAAAACGAGGTTTTTCGCTGACGGCATGGCTGTTTTGCTGAAACCCTCGCTTTTTGCTCATGAAAATACCTCACGAGATAAAAACGAAACTTTTTGGCGAAAAATATTTGGGTTTTGGCTGAGAAAAGGTGCTTTTTCGTCCAAAAAACCGTTTTTAGCTCAGAAAATTCGAATTTTGTTGAGAATTTTCTCTTGATGCAAACACGACGTTTTCACTGCTAAAACCTCACTTTGGGCGAGAAAAACACATTTGGGGTGAGAAATACGCGGTTTTGCTGAAGAAAAAAATTTTTGGCCCAAAAAACTGAAAAATGGCCATTTTGGCCCTCAAAACGAGGTTTTTCGCTGACGGCATGGCTGTTTTGCTGAAACCCCCGCTTTTTGCTCATGAAAATACCTCACGAGATAAAAACGAAACTTTTTGGCGAAAAAAATTTGGGTTTTGGCTGAGAAAAGGTGCTTTTTCGTCCAAAAAACCGTTTTTTGCTGAGAAAATTCGAATTTTGCTGAGAATTTTCTCTTGGTGCAAACACGACGTTTTCACTGCTAAAACCTCACTTTGGGCGAGAAAAACACATTTGGGGTGAGAAATACGCGGTTTTGCTGAAGAAAAAAATTTTTGGCCCAAAAAACTGAAAAATGGCCATTTTGGCCCTCAAAACGAGGTTTCTCGCTGACGGCATGGCTGTTTTGCTGAAACCCCCACTTTTTGCTCATGAAAATACCTCACGAGATAAAAACGAAACTTTTTGGCGAAAAAAATTTGGGTTTTGGCTGAGAAAAGGTGCTTTTTCGTCAAAAAAAACCGTTTTTTGCTGAGAAAATTCGAATTTTGCTGAGAATTTTCTCTTGGTGCAAACACAACGTTTTCACTGCTAAAACCTCACTTTGGGCGAGAAAAACACATTTGGGGTGAGAAATACGCGGTTTTGCTGAAGGAAAAAATTTTTGGCCCAAAAAACTGAAAAATGGCCATTTTGGCCCTCAAAACGAGGTTTTTCGCTGACGGCATGGCTGTTTTGCTGAAACCCCCACTTTTTGCTCATGAAAATACCTCACGAGATAAAAACGAAACTTTTTGGCGAAAAAAATTTGGGTTTTGGCTGAGAAAAGGTGCTTTTTCGTCCAAAAATTCGAATTTTGCTGAGAATTTTCTCTTGGTGCAAACACGACGTTTTCACTGCTAAAACCTCACTTTGGGCGAGAAAAACACATTTGGGGTGAGAAATACGCGGTTTTGCTGAAGAAAAAAATTTTTGGCCCAAAAAACTGAAAAATGGCCATTTTGGCCCTCAAAACGAGGTTTCTCGCTGACGGCATGGCTGTTTTGCTAAAACCCCCACTTTTTGCTCATGAAAATACCTCACGAGATAAAAACGAAACTTTTTGGCGAAAAAAATTTGGGTTTTGGCTGAGAAAAGGTGCTTTTTCGTCCAAAAAAACCGTTTTTTGCTGAGAAAATTCGAATTTTGCTGAGAATTTTCTCTTGGTGCAAACACGACGTTTTCACTGCTAAAACCTCACTTTGGGCGAGAAAAACACATTTGGGGTGAGAAATACGCGGTTTTGCTGAAGAAAAAAATTTTTGGCCCAAAAAACTGAAAAATGGCCATTTTGGCCCTCAAAACGAGGTTTTTCGCTGACGGCATGGCTGTTTTGCTGAAACCCCCGCTTTTTGCTCATGAAAATACCTCACGAGATAAAAACGAAACTTTTTGGCGAAAAAAAATTGGGTTTTGGCTGAGAAAAGGTGCTTTTTCGTCCAAAAAAACCGTTTTTTGCTGAGAAAATTCGAATTTTGCTGAGAATTTTCTCTTGGTGCAAACACGACGTTTTCACTGCTAAAACCTCACTTTGGGCGAGAAAAACACATTTGGGGTGAGAAATACGCGGTTTTGCTGAAGAAAAAAATTTTTGGCCCAAAAAACTGAAAAATGGCCATTTTGGCCCTCAAAACGAGGTTTTTCGCTGACGGCATGGCTGTTTTGCTGAAACCCCCACTTTTTGCTCATGAAAATACCTCACGAGATAAAAACGAAACTTTTTGGCGAAAAAAATTTGGGTTTTGGCTGAGAAAAGGTGCTTTTTCGTCCAAAAAAACCGTTTTTTGCTGAGAAAATTCGAATTTTGCTGAGAATATTCTCTTGGGGGAAACACGACGTTTTCACTGCTAAAACCTCACTTTGGGCGAGAAAAACACATTTGGGGTGAGAAATACGCGGTTTTGCTGAAGAAAAAAATTTTTGGCCCAAAAAACTGAAAAATGGCCATTTTGGCCCTCAAAACGAGGTTTTTCGCTGACGGCATGGCTGTTTTGCTGAAACCCCCACTTTTTGCTCATGAAAATACCTCACGAGATAAAAACGAAACTTTTTGGCGAAAAAAATTTGGGTTTTGGCTGAGAAAAGGTGCTTTTTCGTCCAAAAAACCGTTTTTTGCTGAGAAAATTCGAATTTTGCTGAGAATTTTCTCTTGGTGCAAACACGACGTTTTCACTGCTAAAACCTCACTTTGGGCGAGAAAAACACATTTGGGGTGAGAAATACGCGGTTTTGCTGAAGAAAAAAATTTTTGGCCCAAAAAACTGAAAAATGGCCATTTTGGCCCTCAAAACGAGGTTTTTCGCTGACGGCATGGCTGTTTTGCTGAAACCCCCGCTTTTTGCTCATGAAAATACCTCACGAGATAAAAACGAAACTTTTTGGCGAAAAAAGTTTGGGTTTTGGCTGAGAAAAGGTGCTTTTTCGTCCAAAAAACCGTTTTTTGCTGAGAAAATTCGAATTTTGCTGAGAATTTTCTCTTGGTGCAAACACGACGTTTTCACTGCTAAAACCTCACTTTGGGCGAGAAAAACACATTTGGGGTGAGAAATACGCGGTTTTGCTGAAGAAAAATATTTTTGGCCCAAAAAACTGAAAAATGGCCATTTTGAGTAGTAACGAACGCACAACCATAATTCTGGTTTGGTATGTTAGGAATGTACAATCACCAGATCGAGGTAATGAAGAAGGAGAAAATGAAAGACTAAATAGACAATAGACAATAACTACGCGATTTATTGTATGATTATTGTTAGCGCATAACGCTAACAGTTTTGTTACGTGACTATTTTTTCATTTTCTCGCCTTTTCCAGTTCATTAGTTTGATTCTTTGTTCTTTTTTGGTCCTTTGTTTTCCGCATGCTAATTTACAGTTTTTGCTAGTACTTAAGTATTTCACGTTTCGTAATCTCGGTAGTCGTCGTTCCTAGTTGCCGTTTATCATACAGTTTGTTTGTAAGTATTTCATGTCTTTCTTTATCGTTTTTTCTAGCTCTTTATGTAGTTTTATTATTGACTTATTATTCGTATTATTTTGTATTATTAGGAACCTTGCTTGCTTGCTTGCTTGCAAGTGTTTTCAAATTCTGTAGATTAAAGTATATTAACTCGGCACCGTTGTGATTGGAATGGCGACCACATCGTTCAAACAAACTATTCAAGCTGGTTCCGATGATAGACACTCTTGGCCACGTTGTATCAGCGAAAAATCCAAAATTCCAGTAAGATCCGGTAGTGTTGCAAGTGAATTTTGTAACTATAACGAAGATATGGAGATTATAAACCACTTAAAGAAGAAACGAAGCAGAGCTCTCGCTTCTCTGACGCGCAAGAGAAACCAAATTCAACAACTTCTTAATGACGACGTGGAGAACTTATCCCCAGTGCATGATAAGATGAAGGAATATGTTATGGCCTTCGCCAACTTCCGAGAGGCAAGCGACGCTTACGATAACGTAATTAATGATGGTGATACAAAAACCGAAGCCTTCATGTACTTCTTAGACGTCAAGAAAAAATATCTAGAATTTTGCAACAAGGTTTCAGCCTGGGCTTCGTCCATGGAATGTCACATCGAAGATTCCTCCTTCCAACGCCCAGTATTGTCCTCCAGTGAAACCAGATCGTCCTTACCACAAACTAGCAGATCGACATTGACTCGTGAGACTTCGCCGTCCTTATCCTCCTCACCGTCAGTTCCATTCAGTACACAGTCTAAGTCATCTACATTGGCAAGGATTGCTGAACTTGAAGCTAGACGAGATTCTATACAGCGTCGTAAAGATCTGCATGAAAAAGAACTCCGACTGAAAGAAGAAACACTGAAACTCGGAATTGAAAGAGAAAGGATAGAGTTGGAGGAAGAGCTCAGCGCCCTTAAAGCAAATCCTAAGATAAAGTCGTCTAAATCATCGTTAAAGTCAAGTTCTACATCCAGTTCCACTTCGAAACGAAGTTCCACCACGAAGAAATCTAAGAAAATACCTTGGGTCAATCCTGAGTCTGTCGTGCCACCTGAGTATAAGCATTCCCATGAAAGAGAAATTTTAGACCAACAGAACAAGATTTGGAGCAATATTATTCTGCAACAGCAACGGGCAACTCTTCCCAAACAGCAAGTTCCCAAGTTCGCCGGAGATCCTTTGGAATACTATAATTTTGTACGTGCTTTCGACACACTCATTGTTTCCAAAGAGCCAGACTTCTCGAACAAGTTATACTATTTAACACAGTACACCTCTGGCCGTCCACACAAACTCGTCAGAAGTTGCCTTAACATGAAACCCGAAGAAGGATATAACAAAGCAAGAGAGCTTTTGGATTCAAGATTTGGAGACAAATACAAAATAGCCATGGCCCATGTGGAAAAACTTATCAGCCAACCATCTATTAAACCTGAAGACGCTGACGCTGTAGAGAAGTATTCCATTTCCTTAACAAGTTGCAAGAACGCTCTAGAAGGTATGGGATATCTACACAAGATAGACAATCCAGATGTCATGCGCAAAATTGTAGAAAAACTACCTTACAGATTTCAAGACAAGTGGCGTGATATTGCAGACACTATTATCAATGTTAAGCACCGTGAAGTCACCATTGAAGATATCGCTTCCTTCGTGGAACAGAAAGCTAGATGTATGAATAACCCGATTTTTGGGAAGTTGTCTTCGACCTCAAGGCCAAGAACAGAGAAACCGCCATCCAAGTACAGTCCGATCACAACAAGTACTAAGACCTTTACCAGCCTCGCAAAGGAAACTGTAGAAAACGTTCCTACCACGAAAATCAGCTGCTACGTTTGCAATGGAGATCATGCAGTTATAAGCTGTCCCGCCTTCAAGGAAAAGACGTACAAAGAAAGAATGGGCGTAGCTAGCAAGAATAGACTTTGTTTCTCCTGCTTACGAAAAGGCCACCAGTCAGTTTCCTGTTTCAAGAAAAAGCCTTGCAGCGAGTGCGATAGAAAACATCACACGTTACTTCACTCTGATACGCCCCCAACATCATGTAGCTCTGGTACTAGCCTATCTGCAAGTTCCCTTGGATGTTCTAGTCCACCTGTAAGTGCCAGCTTACCTGGAAGTACATCTACAAGTAATTCATCTGCCTTTACCACTTGTCCCACTGCTAGTCTTCCCAGGAAAAGGTCCTTTGCATGTTCTGCTACTAAACCCGTGGATCCATCAAAGTTACCATCAGCAGTACTTCCAATATTACCTGTGAAGGTTAGAAAGCATGATGACAATACCTTTATTCAGACTTACGCCTTACTGGATACTGGATCAAACGCAAGCTTCTGTTCTGAATCTTTAATGAAACGCCTCGGAGTACAAGGTAAAAGGTCCAAGATCAAGTTAACTACCATTGGAGACAGTTCCAACATTGAAAGTCAAGTGATTCATGGCCTGACAGTTAGTGACTTGGACGACAATGTTGCTATCAAAGTGCCATCGCAAGAAGACGTTGACTCTTGGCCTCAGTTTTCCGACAATCTACATTTACAATTTATTGACTCTAATGTGGATCTCTTAATTGGCATGGATGTTCCTGAAGCCCTACAGCCTATGGAAGTTATACGTACCACCGATGATGGGCCTTATGCAACAAAAGTCAAGCTCGGATGGGTTATCAATGGCCCAACTGGAAGAAAGACGAAGAGTGTACCAGCCTATAGTTTTCGAGCCTCTTTGCAATGTTTAGAATGTGCATACTTTCTAGAGACTGATTCTTACAGTGTTTCTAAAGAATATACAAGAGAAGAATCTATCTTCATGGAACGTGTTGAGAAATCCATTAACCACCTTCAAGATGGACATTATGAAGTAAGCCTTCCTCTCAAGGACCAATCCGTCTCTCTACCAAACAACTGTTTGCAAGCTGAGCGTAGATGTGCATACTTGAAGAACAAGCTTCTCAGAAATCCCAACTTTAGTAAAGACTACGTTACCTTCATGCAAGATATGATAGATAAAGGCTATGCAAGGAAAGTACCGCAAGGGCAGCCTGCTGGTGTTAAAGGAAAGATCTGGTACATTCCCCATCATGGTGTTTACCATAAGAAGAAACCTGGTAAGATACGCGTTGTTTTTGACTGTTCCTGCAAGTACCAAGGTGTCGCCCTAAATGATGTACTCTTACAAGGACCAGATTTGACCAATAATCTACTTGGTGTGTTACTGCGTTTCCGCCAAGAAAGTGTTGCTCTTATGGCTGACATTGAAGGCATGTTCTTGCAAGTAAAGGTCCCGGAAGCTGAACGAAATCTTCTGCGTTTCTTGTGGTGGACAGATGGTAAGCTTGATCAAGATCCTGACGAGTATCAGATGAATGTACACCTTTTTGGCGCTGTCTCTTCGCCTTCTTGTGCCAATTTCACTCTAAGATACAATGCTGCTTCAAATAAAGCTCTTTATCAAGACGAGGTCATATCTACTGTGTTTAAGAACTTTTACGTGGATGATTGTCTGAAGTCCTTACCCTCGGTTGAGAAGGCTATACAGTTCGTGCACAACATCTGCAATCTTATGCAAGATGGTGGATTCAGACTAACCAAATGGATTTCAAATAGTCGTGAAGTTCTGCAGTCCATTCCTGAATGCGAACGTGCTAAGGAAGTTAAAGAATTGGACATCGCCCAAGATGATTTACCAGTTGAAAGAGCTCCTGGAGTAACATGGCTCGTGGAAACAGATTCATTCAGTTTCAAGACATCTCCCAAAGCTCATGAACGTCCACTTACAAGACGCGGTCTGCTGTCCGTGGTAAGTTCTGTATATGATCCCCTTGGAATGGCGTTACCTTTCACGCTCACAGCCAAGATCATTCTGCAAGATCTCACTCGATTGAAGTTGCAATGGGATGAAGAAATTCCGGATCAGTACTTATCTTCTTGGCAGAAATGGCTACACGAGCTGCCTCGACTTGGTAACTTCTCCTTGGATCGTTGCGTTAGTCCCAGCAGTAAAGAACAAGGTCTAGCTGTATATGAATTGCACCACTTTGCCGACGCTTCACAAAGCCTACGGATCAGTATCATATCTTCGCACAGTCATCACCAACGATACCTCTCATAAGAACATTCACAGTTCCTTTATAGTGGCTAAGTCTCGCCTGGCTCCTTTAAAAACGCAGTCCATCCCAAGATTGGAACTTGCAGCTGCAACTCTATCAGTAAAATCAGACAAGACATTGCGAACAGAGCTCGAGCTACCAATTCAGAATTCCAGTTTCTGGACGGACAGTACTACTGTGCTTAAGTACATTATGAATGAAACTCGCAAGTTCCACACTTATGTAGCCAATCGTGTTGCTTATATAAGAAGCGGCTCGTCTCCAGAGCAATGGAACTACATACATACAAAGTCTAACCCTGCAGATACTTGCACAAGAGGAATGCCTATTGATGTCTTCCTTTCCTACGTAGATTGGAAATCGGGGCCGGAATTCCTGAAGCAAAACAGCATTGAAAAGCCTTCACACCCAAGTGACGTCTACACTACACTTGATGAAGACCCTGAAGTCAAGAAAGAGAAGGTTACCTGCACCGTTGTCGTCAGTGAAGATCCATTGGAAAACATCTTTAAGAGATTCTCATCCTTTCTACGCCTGAAGAAATTTGTCGCAGTATGTCTACGGCTTCAAGAGCGATTTATTGCAAGAAAGAAGAACGGTCAAATTAAAGATAATCCTCTTCATACTGTTCAAGAGCTTCGTCGTGCAGAACACGAAATTTTGCGTTATGTCCAGAAACAATGGTTCCCTCAAGAACTTACAGATCTCGGGAAAGGCGCTATTATCAAGAAAACAAGTCAGATTCTCAAGTTGGACCCCATTTTCAAGGACAACCTCATACGTGTCGGTGGACGTCTGCGCAAGTCTTCTTTACCTTACAGCTCCAGGCATCAAGTCATCATCCCTAAGAATAGCTGTATAACTCCACTGATAATTAAGGAAGCCCATCTGTACTCTGGCCATTCTGGGAGAGAGTATGTTCTGTCCTTGATTCGTCAACGTTTCTGGATTATACATGCTAATGCTTTGACAAGGAAAGTCCTCTCCAAATGCTTTGAATGTAGAAAAAGACACAAGAGACCCAACACTCAAAAGATGGCAGATCTACCAGCAACAAGAATCACACCAGACAAACCACCTTTTTCTGATACTGGCGTAGATTACTTTGGACCTTTCCTGGTCAAGCTCAAGAGATCACTGGTGAAGAGATATGGCGTCATCTTTACCTGTTTTGCTGTTCGTGCAGTACACATTGAAGTGGCATCATCGCTTGAAACTGACACATTTATCCTAGCTTTGCGAAGATTCATAGCTCGAAGAGGTCAAGTAAAGAGAATCTATTCAGACAATGGAACGAATTTGGCTGGCGGAGAGAGAGAACTACGAGGAGCTATTGGACAATGGAATAACAAGCAAGTTCATGATTTCTTGCTGCAGAAGGAGATCGAATGGCATTTCAGTCCACCCTTAGCATCACACTTTGGTGGTACTTGGGAAAGATGTATCCGCACCATTCGCAAGATTCTCAGTGCATTATCCAATGAACAACATCTTGATGACGAGTCATTTATAACTCTGATGACAGAAGTTGAATCCATAATTAATGGCCGACCTCTGACTAAACCATCAGAAGATCCTAATGACGAAGAACCACTAACACCCAATCATTTGCTACTTTTGAATAGGGAACCCTCTCTGCCTCCTGGGATTTTCGACCGAAATGACTTATACGTAAGAAGAAGATGGAGACAAGTCCAATACCTTACCGATCTTTTTTGGAAAAGATGGAAAAAGGAGTATTTGCACCTGCTACAACAAAGAACTAAATGGATGCAACCCAAGAGAGACATTGGCGTCAACGATGTTGTTCTTCTCGTAGAGGAATCGACTCCACGTAATGTCTGGCCACTTGGTCGTGTCCTGCAAGTTATTCCTGACTCGAAAGGCCTTACAAGACGTGCCACGGTAAAAACAACTAAAGGTGTTTTTGAACGACCTATTCACAAGCTATGCCTTATGGAAGCCTATACAGATTGAAGAATCAATAGTACAAGAATTAAGAACATTAAAGGACACGAACATTTGAACATTAAAATAACTATGATATTTAGACATTTTTCTATATAATCGGTATAGTGATTTAGGATGATTTAGTATTTTGTTCATAATTATTTATTTCGTCATCGATCTAAGGGATAATTATTCTATTATATTCTATTAGTTATTATGATTAATAATATAAATACTAGTAGTATTTAGGGGCCGGTATGTTAGCGCATAACGCTAACAGTTTTGTTACGTGACTATTTTTTCATTTTCTCGCCTTTTCCAGTTCATTAGTTTCATTCTTTGTTCTTTTTTGGTCCTTTGTTTTCCGCATGCTAATTTACAGTTTTGCTAGTACTTAAGTATTTCACGTTTCGTAATCTCGGTAGTCGTCGTTCCTAGTTGCCGTTTATCATACAGTTTGTTTGTAAGTATTTCATGTCTTTCTTTATCGTTTTTTCTAGCTCTTTATGTAGTTTTATTATTGATTTATTATTCGTATTATTTTGTATTATTAGGAACCTTGCTTGCTTGCTTGCTTGCAAGTGTTTTCAAATTCTGTAGATTAAAGTATATTAACTCGGCACCGTTGTGATTGGAATGGCGACCACATTCAACTTCAAAGGCACAGTAGTTTGGAGCATCAGGACCAAGTGGCTTGTCTAGGCTCAGCACACCATCATTACTTATCTTGAAGGGTACATCAAGTGTCTTAATGACGTACTTACAAATGGAACCAAATTCATCCCCAATATCTTTGTCCTCAGCATTTACCTGCAAGATATTTTCATATGTCCTTTTACGTTCTACCACATGAGTGTAGTAATCACTTGTGAATTCTGGAGCAAATTCATTTGCATCTACAACTCTACACTTGACTGAAGCCGGCTGGGATTTTCGACCGAAATGACTTATACGTGAGAAGAAGAAGGTGAAATCGAACGAGTGATCGGGTTTCACGGGTCGCATATCGAAACCGAAATATTTACAGTTTTTCAAACTTTTAATGGTAGTTTTTTGATAATAGTCGATAGACGATATGTCGAATAGGTTCGTACTATCGGTCCTTTGTATTATTGCTCTGACTTTGTGGCAAGGAGAGGCAAAGAAACGCTCTAAAGAACCTTTGCAGTTCATACAGCTGGAGTATGCTAAAGCACTAAGTGAATATCACAGGATTAATGCCACAGTGTTGCATGTGCGTGCAACTGGTGGTAATGGAAAGATATCATACTCCATTGAAGAAAAAGGATCTCCATTCCGGATTGATGAGAAAGGGCATATCTGGCTTATCACACCCTTAAATACTGATGAAAATAAGTTGTGTAAGCTTACAATCAAGGCAACTTCTTCAGGTTCCAATGCTGTTGCTTATACCAAAGTGCGGTTTGACATTATGAATATGAATAAGCACTCTCCTCATTTCACTGACAGCCAGTACATTTGTGCTATCACTGAAAACACAAGAAAGGCTAGTATTCTTCCTCCTATTCGTATCCGTGATGAGGATCACAGTGATGCAGGAAAGCTGAAAAGTATTGAAATAATTGAACAAGGAATTCCATTCCTGTTCAATGTGACTGAAAATGGTGCTGTGGAGGTGATGGCAACAAGAGACCTTGATGCAGAGAAGGAGACCTGGTTTGCATTTGACATCATAGCATATCTCAATTGGTGACGTCACTTGACACAGGTAGCCCATAATTTTAAGTAGCATTTGCCAACACTATTCTAAAAATAGGTGGTGACGAATGCTACTGAAATATTTGGGTTTTGGTATATTGAATAACATGACGCTTGATTGACTACTGATGAAGTTGTGTAAACTTTCATCAATGGAAAATCAGATGTGATGTTACCATGGCACCCAACGACATACTCTTCGCCGTTGTCTTGGTAATGAATAACAAGACAAGAGAGAAGAGAAAGTTGTGGAGATGTGGTCCTAAATAATTGGCTCCATTGTTTAGGCCACACCTTCTTATTTCCTTGAACGAGAAAGTCTAATAAATAGACTCGCTCGAAAAAAGATATGAAAGAGATGTGGTGCTTAAAAACTTGCTTGACCTGTTTGTAAGCACACACCACCCATCACTCTTCATACCAATATTCTTTATGAAAAGGAATATTGATGAATGAAAAGTTAAGGGGTGGGGTGTGAATGGAAGGGAGATAAAACTACACAGGTTAGTTTACAACATGTTTTATTCATTAACTTCACTAGCTGGATCAGGTTTGAATACATCATCTTTAACTATTTCGTAGGTCCAATTATCATGCAAGTGATTGGGCCTAAAATCATTACACCATATTCTTATACCTATGCTAGACTTGTCATTGTGCACCTTGTCGGGATTTCCCCAAGCTCTCCAAGTGCGCGGGCTTTTTTCGCTGAATTGAAACCAGTACTCATTTGTGGGGTTGGGAGGGGCCACACCATATTTGTCTTGTGGCTCGTTTTTGAATTTTGGGTTGTACCTTTTTTTTACGCCAACCAGCTTGTAGGAGTCGAGCGGTTTTCTGGTTAGGGGTTCTGTGGTGGTGTTGAGAAGTGACGTTTTTTTTCTTTTCTTTTCAGGACTTTGGTCTTGAGCCATGTACTCAGGATCGTCAGGGGGGTCCATGACCAGCATTTCCATTTCACCTTCAGAAAGTTTGTCACGAGCTTGCTGGACGTGATCATCATGGTTGTTAATGCAGTCTTGACAATTCTTTCCCCGAAAGCAATAGGCGCCTGCTTTGGTGATAGCACGATGAAATTGGTCAGCGTTGTCAGCGTCTGTGTCATCAAGATCTTTGACAAGCTCATCAAATTTCGCTTTGTCCGGGACCGACGGTACCGTTGGATTGGACATGTCGGCGGGAACGGCTTGAGGGCTTGGGGTAGGAGGAGGAGGAGGTTTAGGATCGTCAACAGGATCATCAACAGGAAGTGGCGGTTGCTCATCCTTGTTCTTTTTGAGTTTTAGCTTTTCTTTCTTTTTAAGCCTAAGGTTCATGGCTTGAAAGTCAGGAGCGATGATGCGTGCTGATTCTCGGTAATGGAGAAATCCTTGTTGGCGTCTTCTGAAATCAGGACCAAGATCTTCATCTTCAGAACTGCTTTCTTTTTCTTTCATGACAGGGTCAAAAACAGTATGACTCATTTCTTTAGGAGAGTCACATTTTTCCTCCTCAGGTGAAGCAGGAGGGGTGGGGTTGGGATCGCCACACAAAAGTTTGCCCACGTACTTGGTGCCTTCAGTGGCGTCATCCCACTTGGAAAGATGATCTGCGATTTTGGGGTGTTCCATGCGTGACAGGTACTGGTCGGTGAGATGTCGCGCATGCTCAATAAGATGAACGGTTGGACACATGTCATCTTGGGGTTTGATGATGCCGCTTTTGACGTAAAGCTACAAATGAAGCACCCGTTACGGTGTTGGATCTTGGGTGGACCATCAAAACTGTGGCGGGGAGGGTAGTAGTGAGTTTGTTCTTTTTCAGTGTTTTCTTCTTCATGTTTTTCTTCCCCAAGCATGGAAAAGAAATCGGGAGAAAGGATGTATTCGGGAGGAACTGGTTTGCCTTTGGTGACGATTTCATTGTAGAGTTCGCGGGTCATAACAGGAGGACGTTCACGACGAATTTCGGTGAACCCTTCAGGCAGGTTGGATGGCAGGAGTCCATTGTCCATGAGATCGAGAAATTGTTGTTCCCCAGAATCGTCAGCGAGGAAGGCATGCTGAGCTTGGTCAATGGTGTATTTGACTTTGTTAAGGGCATCATTAAACTCACGTTTTACTTCACAATAAATGTCGAGCATTTGATCTTCGGCTTCACGAACAATGGTTTCAGCTTTAGATTTAACGCTTTCAGCAGTTTTGGAAACGGTTTGATAAATATCATCTTGACAAGCTTGAAATGCGTTGAATACGTTGGTGTAGTTAAGCACGAGACGACTTTTCTTTTTTTGAGACTGAAAAAAGAAAAGAAAAAAAATTAGTCCTCGTCGCGGCGTATGGAACTTCCTCCACACGTCTTAACTGATGGTGAAACTGGTCGCCACCAAACGACCAGTGACCCACACGACGAGGACTGAAATGATAGGTAATAAAAAAATACTTATGCCATTTACTTTTGGATAGTCCGCTCCTGGTGTTCATTACGGAAATGGATTTGCTAGAGGCCAGACACCCATTTTTCCACCACTCGGGCATAACCTGACCACACTTATCACATTGAGGGAAGGGTGGTGCGACATCCTCTTTGTGAGGGTATTCAAAATCGATTTGTTTTTGAACATGTCTAAGAATTCCTGTTTCCTCATAGCGTTGTTGAGCTTGTTCAACAAGCGTTTCGTAAATTTGTTTAACATTACGATGATACAACATGGCTGGGTACAGTTGTCGGATAAAGGTTCGAGTGGCCATGAGAGTGAGCCATTGAATTAAAGCCCGATCTTCCCCATGTTTTAAAATATCATTTTGCAAAGCATC
The DNA here is from genome assembly GCA_023349425.1 of Anthopleura sola. NCBI lineage: Eukaryota > Metazoa > Cnidaria > Anthozoa > Actiniaria > Actiniidae > Anthopleura > Anthopleura sola. The sequence continues at coordinate 29,549 of JALHLI010000113.1, forward strand.
AAATCGTGAAATAAGTAAAGGGTGGTTACCCACAGGGCACGGTAAAGGGTAAACATGAATATTGGTTTCGATGTATTTGACCAAGCAGTCTGAATGAACCAATCGCTGGTGGGGAGGGTGAAGGTTGGAGGGTTGCGAAAAATCAGGGTAAATTTGGTTGACTTTTTTGTCGGTGCATCGCAATGTGTGATATTCATCGGGGTAAAGATAGTGATAGTTGATGGGTTGAAAGCACAAACAACACCATTTGTCCTTTAGGTACACATAAGGGTCTTCATGATTGCAGGTGTTGATGATTAAAGGGTTGGTGGTTGTTTTGAGAAAGGGATGGTCTCTGGGGTAAAACAAATACAAAACAATTCGTATGATGACAGGATAAGCCATGAGGACAACCGGGTTTCCCGTGTATATGTCAGGGAAATGGGTAAACATATAATGAAGTAAGAGACACCCTGGGTACAAGGGTAAAGGCTGGGGTCTGCGACAATAAGGGCAACTAACATCTGTCCCTCTGTAACAAACCCATTTGACAAGACAGCTAGTGTGTACGAGTTGATTGCAACAAACGAGCCGATTAAAATTACTATTGCGACGAAGTTGTTGAGTGTTTGGAATGTGATGATGATCAATGGCAACTCTTTTGTATCTTGGTCTAACGGGATAAGGATGTCGGAGAGTGTGAATAAAGGGTTCGTGATAAGATAGGTCAGGGTCGCGCCGTGGTAATACAGGAGTGATACAGATGATACAAATCTAGGATGAAAAAATTTTATTATGACATTGACATGAAAAAAAGTAAAAATCACAAGTAGGGCAAGGATAGTAACAATATTCATAAAGTATGGGTTTGCATTGATTACAAGCAGGTTTTTCCCTAGTATGATTACAATGCATTTTAAAACAATATTCACAAAATAAAGGCCTTAGGAAAAAAAAATCACAAGATTTTTGTCGTTCATAAACTTGATAGGTTAAATCAATTAAGGTTTTGCGCAACTCAAACGACATTTGACGCTCATGCCTTTTCTTACTCATAAAATAGGATGATTAGCTAAGTTTTTTTCCCACAACTTCCAATGTTCTTTTCGAATCCATGATTTTAGTTTACGTTCCTGCTCAATGATAGACATGGAAAGTTGATGAACTTTTTGATCCATGATTAACGTATCATGATCGGTACTCCATTGAGTATTATCAAATTGTTCCCAAAAATCATAATAAGGGTGATAGCTTTTGAGTTTTTCGAGTTGACCTTGCATGAGATCGTATTGCGAATTCATAACGGTGTAAAACTCATTAATGACTAGCATGTAATTTACGGCAAGATGGGAAGTGGGGTGAAGGGGGCACGGATTTTTTCTAAGTCTTAAAAAAGAAAATGATTTTAAAAAAACATCATCGTCTTTTTCGTCGGAGCTACATTTTGGACAATTTGGGTCTTGAGCGTCTCCACATGTGCATTCGAGAAGAAGCGATAAGACAGTTTCATCACAGTCACACTTGTTCTTCTAAAGGAATACAAGGAATTAAATCAGGACAACTGTCTGGAAAAAGGGATCTAAAATAGGCACATAAACCTAAAGGGGTTCGATTAGGGGTGGGAGGGTTTTCTAAGATGTAAATCATGGGGTTTCGAACGTTGTTGGGATTGTGAAGATACAAAAAACCTTTGTTAAGGTCGGTGCTAAATTGATAATTGGTATTGACGAATCGAAAAATCAAATGATGAGTTGAACATTTTAATTTGTCGCGAGTAAAAGCATTGTCAGGGTCACGTCGATAGGTGTTAACGAAAAAAGGAAAACCAATTCCACCTAATTGAACATCGGAACGTTCACAAAAATCACACAAGCAGGTATGCAAATTGTGATTAACAGCATGAGGGTTAATTTTGTACTGCATGACAATGAGCAGTTCTTGCATGGTATGCAAAGGTAAATTTAAGATGGCGGTAAAAGTAGAATTTAACAAAATAGGACCGTAACATTGGAAGTTGTTAGCAAAATTGATAACATTAATGTTAGACACACACGATGGTGGAGGAGTAAATAGTAAACTGTCATCGTCACTGCTACTGCCACTACTACTACTACTAAAGTAACATCGATTGCTAAACAATAATGGAGGATCACAGTTAACAGGAGAATGACGACACATGGGACAAACATCGTCTCTGTTGTTGCTGATGTGGTTATACACCCATCGTTCGATACACAAATAATGAAACTGTTTTTTGCAACAGGAGGTAGTGGTGGGGTTGTTATAACAGACTATGTCACTTCTCTTGTTAACGGTGTCTAAACAAACAGGACAGACCTTTAACGAGAGAAAAGAGGACGGTGAGAATAACGACTATTATCGAGTGTGTGAACGATTTCGTGAAGTCTCCCAATAATGGGCGATTTGTTACAAACATTAGAAACACACATGATGTCATTGTGATTGTACATTCTAGGTTCGGTAATGTAGGTGGCTAACATTAAATCAAGTTTTTTTCGTTGAACATAAATTTTGCTTTCGAGCAAGTCTCTATATCGCGTTAAAATTTTAACTAGAGGATGAAGATACTGCTCCCTAGGCGAAGGATCAAGCCAAATTTCATTTTTGAGCATAAACATGTGCAATGTGTCCCATAGTTTTAAGTAAGTAACTATGGCTCTAACTTCTTCTTTAATTTCATAGCAAATTATTCTTTCAAATAAATTCTGAAAAAAGAAAAGAAGAAATTATTCATCTTCGGAATCAAAACCCCAATTGTCCAATCCAATTGTCATTTGATTTTTTTTATATTTTAATCTAAAGCTCCAATCATCCTCATGAGCGCTTAACACGAATTCTGCATTTAGTTTTTTGTCATAATGTATGCATTCATCTATTAGTTGTCTAATCATTCTATCTACGGGTATCCAAGGTTTGACTCCACCAAGGTTTTTGCCTTCACTGTTCAGGTGCGACATGTGATCCCAGTTTACAGCAATTAGTTGAGAGTGAAAAAAAGCTTTGATCATGGCACAATCTTTTTTGTTTTTCCAATAGGCGGTGTTAACTAGTCTTGCAAGTCTTTTAACATGATTCATACGACTCTAAAGTTTTAAGAAAATGTTCGTAAGATCGAAGCCGTTTTCGATAGGTTTCATCAAACAATTCATCATAATACTTGGCGGGTATGCCCATGGCACGAACGTCTCTATTGACAAAATTTGAATTAACACTTAGAGTTCGAAGAAATTCATGCATGTACTTGGATTGATGAGAGTTGTAGTACTCAGGTGCAATGACTAAGGGAGAACGACAGCAGGGACAGTTCATGTCGTAGCTAAGCCCATTATGATGCAAGTAGGACAACACACACAACCCGTGAATAGGTTTGTTACAGCAAGGGGTGGATATATTATTGTTGGTATTAGAAATGCAAACACAACATACCAAGGTTTCATCTTGGGCCTCCTGTTCCTTGCTTTTCATCATGGGAGTTTTGGGTGAAGCTTCATCATCCGTGGCATCGTCATCATCATCTCTAGACTTACGCTTGTTGGCATTGTTCTCGTTTCCCTCAGAACTTCCGGCAATGGCGGTGGCGTTGCCTAGCACCAGGTCAGCGGTTTCCCGAGCGACAGATTCCTCAAAAACAACAGTAGGAGCAGCATGGGCCATGACGAACAAACAGGAAGTTAGTAGCACACACGGTAGACGTATCTAGTTAAGTGGGTTGGCTGTGGTGATTTGGTGTGAATGTATAGGGGGGTATATATAGGGGGTCAGGGAGGGGGTCTAGGGGGGTCCCCCCACCCCCCTTAAAACCATGTATGGATAGGGGGTATATATGGGGTTTAATGTCCGCGCCATAAGGAAATGTACTAGTCAACCCTAGTCTCAGACGTGTTCAGAGCTATCGAAGTTGTGACAGACAGACCAATGAGTTGTATGGTAAGGATGATTCCTGCATTACCCAAGAGTTTTAAGCAATGTCTTCTTCAAGCCTTGGAAATTATGAAAGAAAATGAAAGCATGGAACATTTATCATTTGTGCAAGCCTTACAAGTCAAGAGAACTTTTTATAATGCAATGCAACTGTTAAAGCTTCAAGCAATAGCCAACAAGTTTGACCAACTACTCCTGAAAGAATATGTGGAGGGATATGTTATGTTTATGGACACGAACACGATTAGTCTTGGACAATGCTTTGATCGTTATGATAATGATGATGTATATGCGTCACTTCCTTTGTATTGTGATTAAAATAATTTTGTAACTTATAATTTGTGTTATTTGTTTTTTAAGAGCCATGGCTTCTGGAACACGGTCTCGTTCGGTGTTTCGGAAGGTGGAGCGATCCGAGTACCGAGTGTCGGAACCATTTCGTACTCGTGTGGTGGAGTATGTGATTCATACCAAAAACGATTTGGAGTACGAGGCTGATCGGGCTGGTGTACCAAAACCAAAACGAGTAAAGCGCGAGACTCGTGATTATGCTGAGGACGACTACGGCGAGGAAGAAGAAGACAATGAGTTTAACGAGGACGAGGATGATGATGTGAATGTGGAGCGTGATGATGAATGGGGACAAGATTGGGTTGCTAAAGTTATTCGTCAAATGATTGCTCAATTGGAAGTGCACGAAAACTTGCAACCCACGGATCAGCTGGGTATCGATATTATGGGAGGTGATTTGGACTATCCTGTACGATTGCCTATACGAAAGTACCAGAGTCAAGAACATCAAGCTAGAGCTTTGATTTTCGCCATACAACAAATTCAACAATCCAAGAGAGAATGGACAATGGGAGCGCGATTGGAATTAAGAGTTACCGTGGTTAAAGATTTTCAAGCGTCAGGAAAGCGAGGCATTCGTCAAGCAGGTATGACACCCGAACTTCTTTTAGATCGTTTAGAAGCCTCAGTGTTACAGTGTGTGCGTCCCAATCAAAGTTCTAACTTAACTTTGGATATGTTTACCATTTTGGCTATGCGATCTGGAAAAACCATAAACCAAGTTAAGGAAGAATTGAATGTGGCGGACAGCGTAAAGTGGGAAGATGTGTGTATAGCCTGGTGCAGTTCCCATAGCGAGACCAACATTATTGTGATTGGTCAAAGTCACCCCGAGGATTACCACCATTCAATTTATTGGAAAAGCGTAAATTGCAATCCTCGCCAAAGCTGGGTTGTGTGGTTTGATGAAGAAGATAATCGTATGCTTAATGTAGTGGCCCCCGATTTGTTGTATGGTCCGCGTTGGAAAAAGAAACAATGCATGTGCTTAAAATGTGGGTTTATGTTTAGCGAAAACTATCGAGCTCAACATGATTGCACTACCGTTAATTCCCTATATGTCCGCAACAAGCGCAAGGTTAATTCCAAGTATCATTGTCCTCACTACAAGTGTTCTGATACCGAAAAAGCGTTAAAACTTTCGCGAGTAAAGTGTGCTCCAGAAAATTGTTTGGGACAATCGCTGTATACGTTTTTTACTCAAAAGGGGTATGAGCTAAGCACTCCCGAAACCAAATCCCTTAAGGAATGGTACGAGGAAATGGGAATGATGGAAACCTGGGATCGAGCTTGCGGGATGGTGGACGTGCAGGCCTGGGTAGAAGCGCTAAATCGAGAGTACAACAACCCTGACGATACCGAGGGGGAATTGAATCGATTTGAGGTCGCTATTCACGATGAACACCACCGAACCGTTATTGCCTCGTTTGGACCCCAACAACAACCAAGCCTAGCCCGTGTTCCAGGAAACACGTTTAACACGGTGGTGTGTTATCTAAATTTGGAAAATGATCATTTTACATGGGTGCGATCCATGACCGGGTGGTTGGGAAGTAGTTACTTTTGTACTAAATGCCACAAGGGGTATCATCACTCGGAAAGACATGCCTGCAACAAGTTTTGTGCTCGTTGTGGTCACCCTGGGGAAAATCATTACGAACCCGGATGGAAACAAAAACACATTGCTTGCGATTCCTGTCATAACACGTTTTTTTCCATCGAGTGTTATCGTTACCACAAATTGCCTCAACACAAGAACGGATTGGATTTCAACACTTGTGATCGAATGTATCAATGTACTACTTGCAGTATGAACGTGGATCGACTCAAGTGCAAGATGGTGCGTGGGGTGAGAACCTACTACCTCAAGGACCGTGAAGCCCACACATGCTACGAATACAACTGTTCTATATGTGGACAAAAAGAAGTAATTCGTGGGGAACATCAATGCTACGTGCGTGGAGTGGGTCAAGTGGAAGAACCAGACATGAATGAAAACCGTGTTATGAACTTAGCCTTTTTTGATTTTGAAACACAATGTTTGGAAGACCATCATAAAGTAAACAAGGTGGTGGTTATGTTGGTGTGTAACGAATGTATGGACATCATTGAACAGTATGCAGTTCAAGCCTGTAATGGATTGTGTGGAAATCGATTAAAGATTTTAACACCGTTCGCGAGTTTATGGATTGGTTGCTTGCCAATACTCAATGGCTGTATCATTATGTGTTTTTAGCTCACAACCTAAAAGGTTACGATTCCTACCCTATTCTTGAAGAGTGTGTGCGTCGCGCTGTGAAACCCGAATGTGTGTATCAAGGAGCCAAAGTGATGACGATGAATATTCAGGGGGTGAATTTTAAAGATTCTGTGTGCTTTATTCCCATGGCCTTAAGAAATTTTGTGTCTGCTTTTGGCATCAGTGGTGGGGACAAGGGATACTTTCCACATTTCTTTAACACCTCAGCCAACGAGGGGTACGTGGGGGAATACCCGGCCCTGGAGTATTATGGGATAGAAGACATGAATCCTGGGGAACAACGAAAGTTAAGGGAATGGTGGAACTTGCAGCAAGGCAAACAATTTAACTTGGCCGAAGAATTGGAAAAGTACTGCATTCAAGATGTGATGGTTATGTTGAGGGGATGCTTAGCGTTTCGTAAATTGTACGTTACTAAGTTTGGGGTAGACCCATTTTCAGAATGCTTAACCATCGCGTCCACCTGCCTGAGAGTGTTTAAGAGTAATTTCCTGGAACCTGAAACGCTGGGGGTTGTTGCTCCCATGGGGTATCGTTCTCATGACATCCAATCTGTAGAAGCAATGGAATGGTTACAGTGGTTAGGAATTAACGATTTACGCTACGCGGGACACCCTGACGGGGAAATGGTGTTGATGGGAGCTAAAGTGGATGGGTACGATGCTGCGACGAGAACGGTGTACCAGTATCATGGGTGTTGGTATCATGGGTGTACCGTGTGCTTTCCCAAATACCACGCAATCAACGTTCACCTGGGAGTTTCCTATGGGGACTTAAACAACCAAACGGCTCGAAGAACCGCTCAGCTGCGTGAAGGAGGGTACAAGGTTATCGAAATGTGGTCTCACGTGTGGGAGCATATGAAAAGCCGACGCGAAATTGAGTTTCCCGAGTGGATCAAGAACCGCGAGCCTCTCATGCCACGCAAGGGAATGAGTGGCGGACGCACCAGCGCCATCGGCTTATATGCGATTACGCAGGAGACCGCCGAAGCTCGAGGAGATGAGATGACTGAAGTGGATGCGGAATTGATGTTGGTTACTCCTCCGTGTTATCGCATTCGTTACATTGATGTATGTTCATTGTACCCTCATGTCATGTGGGATGGGGAATACCCTGTGGGACACCCAGACATATGGTTTGGAGACGACATGCCCCCCTTGGAAGAGTTTATGGAAATGTTGGAAGAGGATTTTGTGTTTGGACTTGTTCTGTGTGACGTAGACCCCCCACGTGGATTGTACTTTCCCGTGCTGCCTGTGCTGATGAACCACAAGTTCATGTTTCCCTTGTGTTATACTTGTGCCCTGGAAGGAACGGCCGACCATCAGGAAACCTACTATGTTCAATGTGAGCATACCACGGAAGAGCGACGCATACGACGAGGAACTTGGACCACCCCCGAGTTAAAGTTAGCGGTGTCCAAGGGGTACCACATTCATGCTGTACATGAAGTGTGGCACTATGAGGAACAAACCCAAGATTTGTTTCGTCCTTACATCCAACACAACCTCAAGATGAAAATTGAAGCCTCAGGATGGCCTCCTTATTGTACCAACGAAGAGGAAAAACGCACGTTCATGAGAGATGTAAAGAATCGGCAAGGAGTGGAATTGGAGTACGACAAGGTAATTAAGAACCCGGGTCTTCGCAGTATTGCCAAGTTAAACCTAAACTGTCTTTGGGGAAAATTTGGTCAAAACCCTTTTCGGGACAAAGTGGAGTATGTCACTCAACCCACCCGGTACTTTGATTTACTGAACGACGACATGATTAATGTGAAATCGGTGCTGTTGCTAAGCGACGACATTGTCCAAGTGGCCTACGAACATTGTCGTATGGGAACTCGCATCAATCCCAACGGGAACGTGGTGGTGGCGTCGTTTGTACCCGCGTACGCGCGCATGAAGCTGTATGAAAAATTGGATGTGTTGCAGGAGCGAGTGTTGTATCACGATACCGATTCCATTATTTACACCAGTCAGGAAGGCGAGGAAGAAGTGGAGATTGGAGATTGTTTGGGACAATGGACTGACGAGTGTGGAGATTCCAATACCAATTGGATTACCGAGTACGTGTCGCTGGGACCCAAGACGTATGCTTACAAAACCCATCAAGGCGAAATGACGGTAAAGTGTAAAGGCATTAGTTTAACCCCGCACGCACGATCTTTGGTTCACATAGAAAGCATGAAAGAGATGTTAGTCAAGAAAAACAAAGTTACTGTAGACTACCCTCGCAAAATTGTACGCAACCCCAACACCAAACGATTGCACACGGTGGAATTTGCTAAAGATGTTCAAGCCGTGATTACAAAGCGCATGCGTGTACGAGAGGGAATAAATACGTATCCTTTTGGATATTAAGACATTTTGCAAGAAACATTTGGACATGAGCTTATCGTCCCTGACTGCATGTTTTAAGGGGGCTGATAAGGAAGGAGCCTTTAATCGGAATAGAGTGAATGTGGGAAGAAACGCAAGAGTACAATGCTGCCTTTCCGCGTGTTGTGGAGGATCCCTTGTTGTCACAGCCCAGAGGTCAATTCGGAGGTGGAAGGAAAAAAGGAACCAGGAAAAGAAAAAAGACCAAAGATGTGCGAGCGAATGAGTGGTATAAGAGGTATTTTGAAGCGAGTGCAGACCACCCTGAGGCGTTTGCTGGAACAGCCTCCTTCTTGCGAGACCGTGCATCCACCGAAAACTCCAAAAGTAAGGCGGAAAAACGCGTGTGGCTTGACACGCAAACCACTCATAAAATCCATATCCCTGCCCGACGAAGATACCCTCGCCGACCCTTTGTTGTATACAGTTTGGATGAGCAATGGCAGCTCGATTTATCAGATCTAACTAAAGTGTCTGAAGAAAACGATGGCTATGCCTGGGTGCTGGTGGCGATGGATGTATTGTCTCGCTACGCTTGGATTGTTCCGCTCAAGAACAAGTCAGGTCCTGAAACCGCTCGTGGACTAAAAAGCTTATTTGACCGTGTGGCTGGGGATCCTCAACAACATCATCATTTACCTCGTATTTTATATGTGGACAAGGGGTCTGAGTTTTACAATAAAGACGTCAAGGCTCTGCTAAAAACATATCCTATCCCGCCTGAACTTCGTTCGGGGAACTCAACGGTGAAAGCAGCTTTAGTGGAACGATTGCAGCGAACCTTAAAGACTCGATTGTGGAAACACATTCACTTTCGTGCATCCAATCGATGGATTGAACCGTTGGAGCAGATTACTGAAGCGTACAACAATTCAATTCACAAAGCTCACAAGCGTGCTCCCATAACCGTAACCCGTGCCAACGATGAAGAGGTGTGGCATGATTTGTATTCGGATTGGTCTCGATCAAGACATGCTTTGACCATTAATTACGAACAAGGACGTAATTCTGACATTAAGTTTAAAGTGGGGGATGTAGTGCGTATTAGCAAGCAAGCCACAATTTTCAAGAAAGGGTATTTGCCTCAATGGAGTGAAGAATGGTTTAAGATAAGGACAGTGGATCCAGGACCTCCTCCGTACTACCGTTTGGAAGATTACGATGGAGAGGATATCTTAGAGGGAACGTTTTACACTCAAGAGTTGCAAAAAGTAAACCCTGAAGAGGAAAAGAACATGCTGTTTCCTATTGAGACTATTTTGCAAAAACGAACGGACCCCCAAACCAAGAGAGAGCAAGTTTTAGTCAAATACAAGGGTTGGCCTGAAAAGTACAACACTTGGATTGATGCTAGTCAAGTGGAGAGCTTAGGAAAATAATGAGCAAGTTACCGCGTAAGCCTTTTGTGTTTTGGTTTAATAGTTTACCGGACCCTGTGTACCCTAGAACCAAAAACAATACTCCAGAAAGTTTTGTAGTTCAATTGCCTGAAGCTTGGCAGTTTGAAGGATCATGGGACGTAAAATGTTTGAGTTGTGTGGTGCCTGAAATTAATGTGGAAAGAACTCCAGGAGACTTGTTGCTGTACACCGACATTATTCGCTATGCATTGGTGGGTCATGATTACTTTCCCTTGGTGGATCGTATTACCGCCAACACCAATCCTCGATTCCAACAAACGAAGCATCCCATGATTCGTCGAGTGAATGATGATCGGTATGAACACATGACCTTTAAAATTGCGGACGTTCAAGGCAAGCCGCCACACTGGAAAGACACGTCTGGCAATACCGTGTTGAGCTTGGAGTTCATTCCTGTAGAACCACGTGACCCAAACCTAAACGACATGGACCAAACGTTTTTGTCCAATCAGTCCAAGGATTATTATCCGTTGAACAATGCTTCCAGTTTTATTTGCAAGTTACCTGTTCCAGCTCGTATGTCGGAAGGTTGGGAAATTGGAGTCACAAAAATTACTTTACCTCCTGTGCTAACCAAGAGAACCACCAATGAGTTTACCGTGTACCTGTCTACTAGTGTTCCGCTCCCAACAGGAGTCCCCACTTCGTTTACCTTAAAGAATGAATCATCAGTGCACAATTTGGGGACAAAGTTTTCGGCGAAAATCGAAGAGGTGCTGAGTGGATGGAAAAAAGCCGATGGAACGCGCCTGGTTGGTGGAGCGCAAGGCGGGACCGGTCCTGATGACATGAAAGTAACAATACTCGATCGGTGGGATGGAGTCGTAAAAACTTTTTCGGTTCGAGATGTAACCTCATTGGAAAGCTTGAGCACGCAGTTAAAACAAAACGGGTTTAAAAATGGGGTGATGCCTACGAAACTAAGCAACTATGGTAACTATCCAAACTCCAGCTATGACTCCAAGGACGACAACAAGTACTTATTTTTTGACATTGATGCTTGGTCTACTCAGACAAGCAACGAAAAACGTGACTTAAAAGAATTTGGGTTCATACAACATTTGGGGTTAGATTCAAGCGCTTTTAGGTATGAAATAGCCCAAAATGAAAGAAATACCTTTTCCTGCAGAAAAAAACCATTCAAGGGCAAGATTTACCTGCCGTTTGTGGACTGTCGTCTAGAAACGTCTAAAGGACAATCCAAGCTTTGGGTTGGGTTTTACGATCCCAGCAATCTTAATCATCTCACTCTCTCCATGCCCCACGGGCTTTACAAATTGCTTGGATTCAACGACGATGGAGTTCCTGTGTCCATTCGAGACAATGGAGAAAAGTATGTGGACATCACTGCCAAACAAGGGTACAAACATCCTCACGCCATTGATGACCCTGCTGACACTGTAGGATGGCGATACTTGGAAAACAATCAAACAACCTACGTAGAAGGATTACCTTCTTTGATTGACACTCCCGTGGAATACGATGTGCTCCTTGCAGCCAAGCCTACCATGTCCAACGCCTACGTCACGTGCAGCATTGTCACCCCACATCACGTGGGGGATCGAGAAATTCCTTTGATTGAAACCATTCCTCTCGCGTCCGTTAATCAAGGAACCAATGGGGAATCAAAGGATTACGTGTACGAACCTACACACGTTAAATATACCCCTCTCGGCTCCACCTCCTTTCAAACCATTCAGTTCACCATCGAGGACGAACAACGAAAATTGATCCCGCTGCTTGACGATTACGGTGCCACTACCATTACCTTAAATTACCGTCAAAACAAAGCATGAGTACTATACCTGTCTACGTTCCACAAGGAGGCGGGAACATCCCTGTCTATCAACCACGTCAGAGTGGGGGCGGCGGATTTCGACGAATCGCAGCCGGCGCTTTACGACGTGTTGCGCCCCTTGCTAGTTCCTTAAAAGACCAAGCCATTGAACGAGGAGGCCAGGCTTTGCAGAACGTCGCTTCGGATGTGTTGGAAGGAAAAGAGCTCGGACAAGCTTTGAAAGACGAAGGCGTTAATGCTCGTGTTCAATTGAGCAAGAAGATCACAGAAAACGCTAGTGGAAAGACCGCCATTGCTAAAACTCTTAAAGCAAACAACAAGTACAGCAAGCAAGCCCTCAACGCTCTCTTTGACTAAACATGAACAATCAGCTTTACCTAGACAGCCAAGGCAAAGTTTTTGGGAGTACTACCTTTGAAATGAAATTGGGGGACCCTGCGCCACGCCCCTTTTCTGAAGCCACACAGCAGTTTGTGGACATGACTACAGATCATTCTTACGACCCCACTCTTCTGCATTATCATCATGATCTTGGCTTTGGTCCCAAAGATGCTGAACGTTCCAAATGTGTCTTTACTGGTAAATGGATGTACAAGGACCCCACCACCAAAAAATTTTACAATGTGTTTATGACCCCCGAAGATCGTGAAGATCGACGTAACGATATCAAGCGTGGTATTGGGGAAACCATCAACACTCCTTATGGGGATTTTGTGCGTGACTCGTATTTGTGGCAATGGGCCAACTACACTTATTCCTGTCACCACAACAACCAGTACAATCATCTGAGCACCAACGAAAAAGATATTCACAAGGCGTACCGCTTATGGGTTGAAAAAGTTAAAGAACAAGGTGGAGGGGACGAGATCGAGTTTATGGAAGTAGACAATCAAATAGAAATCATGCGAGCTGTAAACAAGTCAGGATTTAAGCATTATAACTACACCATGTAATCATTTTTTATCTTTTTTATTAAAACTTTTTTAAAATACATTTATTGTATAATGATTTGTGGAAAGGGAGCTTGGGATTTTTTCAAGTCCTCGGGAAACGGGTCCACGCTCAAACGGTATGCTTGAGGAGTTCTCTGATGAAAATCCATGATTAACGGACGGTACGGTGTGCTCTGAGCAAACTGTATGGCTTTCTTTAACTTGTCTGCGTTGCCTGGAAACGCCTGGGACGCCAACCGCTGAATTTGAGAACGATCCCGAGGGTTGGGAAACAAAACAATAATGTGGGAATTCAAAGATGCTGTTCGCATTTTGGGAGGAAACACGTTTTGCACCAACGCCACCAAACTTACATCCATATGATGAGTTCCTTTGGTAAACTATTTGTCCACCTCATGATGCTTGCCTTCAATTTCTCCCATCAAGTCGTCCACAATTAACAGTCCTGGTGTTTGAGTAAACAAGCTGTATGGATCGTCCGGTAAGCCTTGCACCCACTTTACTTTACTACCAAATTCTTTTTTCATTTCCTCGTACGCTTGCTGCCATACTCCATACAGGTAAACCACTTGCTTGATGGCTGGTTTAAACTTCCAACTGCTGTGACGAATCATACGTTGTACAAAAACGGTCTTGCCTGACTTGGAAGGACCAGCTACCCATATGTTGGACGGGTGTTCCCATCTTGGATTAAACAGGTGAGCATCAGTTTGATTCATGATGTCTTTCTTCTCTTGAGCGATCGCAAATACTGAATATATCCATCAATAACCTCATAGTTATTACCACCACCACCACCACCTTGACGTGATACTTTTTTGCGACGCGCTTTACTCTTGGGTGCCCTAGACTTACGTTTTCGTTTGAGCACCCCGTCTTGAATTAATGCCCCACCATCATCCTCATCGTCTCCATCATCACCATCAGGTCCTGGAATCGAGGTACTGGTATGCTCACGCTGCACCACCGGTCGCTTTCCACGACGCACAGTGGTCACGGTAGTGGTCTTAGCTATGGTCTGATGATCCCCACGACCTAACGGAACCCGTATAGCTTGCGTGACTGTATCGTGATCGTTGTTGCGATGACGACGACCGTCACCACCCCCACCGGGTGCGGAATTGATGGAACTGTTCATCGAGGGGTCAGATGGAGGGTCAATGTTGCCGTAAGTATCACCATTTTGTTCTTGACCATCACCACTTCGATTTTGGGCATCACCAGTTCGGTTTTGGTGATCACCATTTTCGTTCTGGTGATTTGAAGGGTTTTGTAGGGGTTCGTTGATTTTTTTTAACTCTGTTAATCTTCGCTGAATCATACCTATCGCGGTCTTAATTCTTGAACTTGATGTTGTTAAATAATCTTTTAAGTCCAATCCACGCAATTCTGCCAAGTATTGATTGGCTTGGCCCATGGTCATGGCATCTATTTCTTTCCTATCTTTTCCACCTTTCCATATTAATCGGGCATGCACCGGTCCCATCTGTTCGGTCACCACTTTCATTTCTGGATGTTTCGGAAACATAGACTTCAACAATCGTAAACTTGTATAGTATTGCATCATTTCTTTCTGAGACATCTGATCTAATGCTTCTGAAGGTAACGGCTGAAGACTTGCCCCACTTTCCGGAGTCCATTCTTCAACACCCTGAAAGGTCTTAGGGGGAGGTGGTTCTTTAATGGGGGAAATTTCACTCGCAACTTTTTCTTCTCCTTTGTCCACGGGGTCCACAACAGCAGTTGATGTGCTAGGTTTTGGGGTGCTTGTATGAGTTGGTTCAACCAGTCGTACCACTTCATCGCCCACCATAAACGGAGTTCCAAAACGTTCTAAGATAGCTTGATCCGACTCGTTCGCAATTCGAATTGGTGAATCACGTAATGGAGATATGGGCTCGGGGGTGTTCATAGTCATTAAACGAGTTATAGCCTGTGCTCGACTATTTCTAGGGGTAAACGGTGGCGGTCTCGGATTCAAAGGAGAAAATATTCCGGGCCGTTCCTCATGCTCGTCAATGCCTTGATATAAGGGAAAGCTTTTCTTACCAGACATCATTCACGATGTCGGACGGCAAAACCTTCATTCGCTCTCTTGCTAAATGTGATCCTAGTCAGGTGGTACCCTTATTAAGAAGTGGTGGAAAAGAACATTGGATGGCTCTTAAACAATTATGTGATGGAGTTGCCTCAGGTAAGGTCCCCATGAAAGGAGGCAAACTTCCACGACATGCTCGACGCTGGTTTAATGGGGTAGTCAACAATCGCTATGCTGATGATGATCCTGACATGATGATTAAAAGTATTAAACGTGCCAGCTTGCAACGTGGAGGAAGCAAAGCACAACTGGTAGGGGACGCCGTTAAGTTGTTAGCCAAAATCGCTGTGCCTCATTTGAAAAAAGCAGGGGGTGCTCTCGCTAAAAAAGCAGCTGCCACAGCCATAAGTACCGGTGTCGCAGTAGCTACCAACAAACTCAAGTCCAAACCCTCATCCCCTAAGGATCAAGACGACGACGATACTCCAGACCCTAACGCTACAAAACCTCTAGACGCCAAAGAGGAGGAAGAATTTCGAAAACTCATAAGTTCATAATGGGGTTTTTTGATAACATGCCCAGTCGATTCGGTTCGCCAGCCATGTTTTTAAACAAACTAAAAAAATATAAGAAAAAAGTTGCTGCCCACAAAAAATGGAAAAAAGAGTACTCGGCCCACATGAAACAAATTGGTGGGCGTCGACGACGACGGCGTACAAAGAACAGTCAGCTTGGTGGACGAAAATCAAGCAAAAAAGGCGGTATTGGAGCAGCAGCCATTAAAGGCACCTTTGCCCCTGCCATTCCTGACTACGGAATCACCACCCACCCTTTTCATGTAAAATACACTCAAGTCCCAGCCTCCATCCAAAAACCTCAAGCCACTCGTTCCATGAAACGTGAAGCCGTTAAAAAAACCAACGCTAATTTCCCAACCGTGGGTGATTCCGTAAGTGTTGTATTAAAAGGAAAACCCCTCCAGCTCTTGTCCAAAGGACGTAGAGTAGCCGTTACGACAAGATAAAACAATGTCTACAGCCAGCACCGCTTACGTAGTACCTAAAATTATGTGGGATCGTATGGTTAAACAATTAGAAGAAGCTAACAAAAAACAACAAAGTGGAGGAGGCATTGGTGGTATGGATGCTAGTGGAAATGTAAACCTTAAAGATTTTCTTCAAACACTAGCGGCCAGTCAATCCATTACACAACCTGAAGGAATCGAATTTGTGAAAAAAGCTGATGGGGATCTCAAACGAATTTTGGCAGACCCTTCCCTTACCGCTAACGAAAAAGTTCGTTTATTGGCATCGTACACCACTGCAGAACAAGACATTCGTGCCAACGCTAATGGGAAAGATGATCCTGCAGCCCCCGCTCCCGCCCCGGCCCCTGCTCCTGGTCTCCAACTTCCTGTAGGGGGAGGTGGTGGAGCTTTGGTCACTCCTGCCCGTCCTGGCGGTGCTGGAGCTCGACGACGCATACCTTACACTACTCCTGGAGGCAAATCAAGAATTCCTATTTCCACCACACCTTCCACCTTACCAGGATCAAGCGGGTACGTTAAAGGATCTTCCAACGCTACATCAGGCAAGGGTAAGGGCCCCTCAGGATCTTCCGCTCCTACACCACCAGCATCAACTCCTTCAGGAAAATTACCAGTATTAAGATTCGTCCCCAACAACCAAAGAACCCCTCAACACAAAGCCATCTTGGCGGACATTAAAAAAGCAGATCGAAAATTGGGAAAAATTTCTAACACCGCCAAGAAAAACAGAACCGTTCAGCACAATCAAGATCATCAAATGTTAACCCGAGGAAAAACAGCCTTAATCTTAGCCTACAATAACATATAAACATAATGCTTACTAACCCCATGTTATAATCATAATGGGGTGCGGACGAAGACGACGACGACGCAAACAACGTGGGGCTGGACTCAAGTCACTCAAATCCTTTGCCTTAAAACATGCTAAAAACTTTGCCACTCAAGAAGCCACACGACTCAAACCTTTGGGAATGAAGTACGTAAAACATGCCGCTAGGATGCACATACCCATGGTAAAAAGACAAGCAATGAAATACGCAAAGAAACATATTCTTCCTGTGGCTGGTAAAAAAGCACTCAAGTATTGGGGTCGTGGCATGGGGGCTTTGGCCGGCTCCTTCTTCATATAAAGGGAAACGGTTTTTTGACATCATTCATTTTCATTGTGCTATCTCCCCTAGCAACACCGTGCCGTCATCATGAGTAAACGAAAGGCAACCCAAATTTCCTCAGGGACTCAAACCCAAGCTCCTGCACCTAAAGTGCAAAAGGAGTCCATAGTGGCTCTCTTTGAAGCCCCTCCCCAAGACAACACCTTTGACCAATCCAAATGGCAAGAATACTCCCAAACCTCCACATCCATGAACCCTGTAGAAATAACCGTGCACCGAACCCGTGACTGGCTGGATCTTAGAAAACTCTACCTAGAATATGAAGCCGAATTTTATGATGGAGCCAACCCTGCCAATCTTCTCGTAGCAGCTAACGCTGTTACAGGCATTAATAACCTGGGTCACTCGCTCATCAAACAAATCAAAGTCAAACTGAACAACAGCTCCATCATTGAAAAAAATGATGATCACTATGCACTCAGAGCTTACTTGGACCGACTCCTTAACTTTTCCCCTGCTGAAAAAGATACCTGGTTAAGTTTGGAAGGGTGGTACACTGACGATGCAGGAAAGTTTGATCAGATTGACCCCATTATTCCTACCCTTGCAGCAGATGCTGGTGCAACCACCGTTGCAGGAATAGGAAACGCCATACGTGCGGCTGAGGCGCGTGCCACCCCCAACTCTGGTGCTAAAAAAAGACATGATCTCATTTGCGCCAATAGAGCAGTGAAGTTTATTATCTCCCCTAACATTGACTTATTCAACTGTCCCAAGCTTATTCCTCCAGGGGTTGAAATGAAATTTGAAATTACTTGGAACTCGGCTGAGTATGCCCTAATGACCCTTGCTGCAGGTGCTGGAGGTGCAAATGGCATAGCCAACCCCAGGTTCAGAATCGTACCCAATACCCCAAAACTCATGGTACGTCACGTGATGGCTAACCCTGACCTTCATGTGGAAATGGAATCCAAGATGTTAACTCAACAACAAGTAGGGTTGTTTCCCTTCAAGTCCTGCAACGTGGCCACTCACACCGTAATTAATGGTCGACGTAACACACGCATGCACAACATCTACCTAGGCTATCGTCCTAACTATGTGGTCGTGGGGTTTGTTCATGGTGCAGCATTTAATGGCAGCTATACCACCACCCCCTGGAATTTCAGAGACGTTAATGTTGAGTCCATACGACTTACAGTAGATGGTCAAGAATTACCCTACCCCCGTATTGAAACTCGATCTGTTGAAAAGGAAGAAGGTTTTAACACCTGGGTTCGTTTTAACCCTGCTGGAATTGAATCCATGCCTGTTGGTATCAACAGACACAATTACAGAGATGGAAACTATCTCTTCTTGTTCAATATTAACCCCGACGGAGAACAAAACTTTAACTACGAGTATGGACGTGTTGCTGGCAACATCAACATCGACGTAGACTTCAGTCAAAATACAGCCAATGATATAACTATGATCGTTGTGTCCTACTTTGAACAACAATTGTGGATTGATGGTAACAAGAACGTTGCTCTACGATACGATTACTAAACCAACATGAATTCAAGAGGTCAGTTGATGACCGACCAAATTAATGTCGTCGCACGGTACCCCCCTAATTACAAGAATCGAAAAGATTACACTTACGTGGGGACCCAAGGGTCCGACCAGGCCTTAGCCTTGCTCAAGAAATATGACACCGATCCGCCTGACCGTCCCTGGGGTATGGTTTTTAACACGGACCCCATTAGTAAACCTGGAGAGCATTGGATTTGCTTATACGCCTCCGAGTTTGATAATCACATTACCATCATGGACTCATATGGATCCGATAATCTCAAAACCTACACAGACCCCAACGTCCAAGAAATTATAAAGCGATCCCACGTCGTCAAGATGCCGCAGCTTCAATCTTTCGACACCTACGTGTGTGGACATTACTGTCTATGTTTCCTAAGCATAAAAACACGTGGATACTCCCATTCCAGCTTTGCTAGAAAATTTAATAATCCCAACAAAAGACTTAATGATAAACTTGTATGTCGTTATGTATGTAAAGTCATGATTCCTAGACCTATTCGTCACGCCTTTAAAAAGGGAAAAGTAGGACCCTTGGGTCAACCCTGTCAAGGATGTTGTTGTGAAAAAGATAAACAAGAACAAATGGAGCAATAAAATACTTTTAAATCAAAACTTTATTGTGTCATCACTTTTTACTTTACTGTGGTACAAATGAATTGTCTAAATAACTCAGCATCTCTTGCATGTCTTTCTCAGACAGGGGTTCAGGTTCCACCTTGAAGGACTCGGCTTGAGGTTCAGGATTAGAGAAGGCTGCATGGGTGGGCTTGTCAAACACCAACGGTTTTAGCTCGGCACGTTTCCTTTTCTTAGCTTCAACCTCCTGACCTTCTTCCTTCTTGTTCTTCTTGCTTTGTCTCTTTCTTGGCGCCTTTTTCTTTTCTTCTTCAACTGGAGCTAATGAATTCTGTGTTCCCTCATTCACCACTTTTATAATTTCAATGGGTGGAGATGTTGGCGATGTCACCACATGTTCTGGCGAAGCTGTCAATTCCAAGTACTCTTTCAACTTAGTTCTCGAATCCTTTAGCGAAACAGCAACTGATTTCTTGTTGTCGCTAGCAATGGCGCACTGCTCAATCGTGTTTAGCATGCTTTCCACCGAATCCATGTATATTCCATGTATGTCCCTGTTTCCCAA
Organism: Anthopleura sola; assembly: GCA_023349425.1. Taxonomy (NCBI): domain Eukaryota; kingdom Metazoa; phylum Cnidaria; class Anthozoa; order Actiniaria; family Actiniidae; genus Anthopleura; species Anthopleura sola. Next base: position 49,554 of record JALHLI010000113.1, read on the forward strand.
CAGCACACGACGAATCGAGCTGGTCATCTCTAAAATTTTTGAGGCCATTCTAATTTCTTCTTCGCTAAGCAAAATAGGCTGGCAACTTGTTTTCGAAGAGAAATAACCCGAGCAAACAATGTAAGGCTGAAATCGTGTAGGAGGAAGGCTAACAAATTTAGGCTCCAGATCATCCAACACCTCGATACACATTTACTTCAAATCTAAACCTTCTTCTTCGCCAGTAGACTTCGTAATGAGCGCCTTGTACATTGTCAGTTCGTATTCAGTGGGTGGACGCGAAAGCTCCTCCCACAATTTGCGCCAATCCATAACCAGCATTAGTATGACGTACAACACGGCCATTACCATCTTCGAAAATGATAGGGAAATGGTGGAGACACAAGACCTCCTTCTTGTTGTACCGGAAATGTCTTTCGTCTACGCCTACGTCTACGTCTCCCGCCTTCTTGTTTTTTACCACCAAACAATTTGGATGCAACGTACGGAGCTGCTGCCTTGACCTGGTTCTGAAGAAAACCTCTAACTCTTTTATTCTTTACCCTCTTATTAATAAATCCTACAGCTTTATCTGCTAGCTTATTGGCTACTTTTTTGCTAATAGATCCTTTGGCTTTTCCGACAACACCGTGGGCTTTACTCTTCACCTTCGAAAACATCCCCTTGATCGCTGACAGACGAACCATCTTCACTTATCAAAGTGTGGCTTGAAATTGAAATCAAATCCTCCTCCTCCTTCTTCTTATAGGACATTTGCATTCGGCGCATTGCCTCTTCCCTCGTCATCTCAACTTCATCTGTACCTCTTATAACTTCCTCTTTTCTTTTTGGTTCTTGTTGTTCTCGTTCTTGTTCTCTTTCTTCTCCACTTTTCGTTTTCTCGTTTTCTTGCTTCTTTGCCAAGTCGTTGCGAAGCATCACCGTCTGGCGACACATTTGGAAAGAAAGATTAAGAAGAGTTTCTTTCAGCTCGTGAACTTTCTTGATACATCTTTTCACACCATACAGCGCCCATCCTTCTCCATCATCTGCACAGTAACCTCTTGCATTGTCAGGAAAGAAATAGGTCCTACCTGACACATTATGCAATAGGGCCCATTCAAGAGTGGTGGTGTGATTAATTAAATCTTCCATACACGCGCAGGCTTCATCTCTTCGCTTAGGTGATTCGGACTTGTCCAAGTACCTCATGTTAATATCATCCACTTTCACATGAGAATATTGGCGACTTCCCTCACGAACATTTACCCGAGGTTCGTACCAATCTGGTTCCAAAGGTTTACATGCTTCGGTTGCTCTAGCGTTGAGATTCATTATGTCCGTCGTAATTTTGTCTATTCTTTCCAGTATAGATCCGCAGGTCATGGCTGTTCAAAGCGTATAAAGAGTCACCTCGCCACTTACTCGCTCATATCTAGCTCAACAACCAATCGAATCATGCCACGTCAACGAGGGGGTAAACAAAAGGGTGGGTTCATGCGCAGACTACACACTCGTAATAAACGATCGCGTGCAATAAGACAATCTGGGGGTCGACGCCGTCGTAGACATCGAAAACAAAAAGGAGGACTCTTCCCACTCTTAGCCTTAGCTATCCCCGCTCTCGTCGCTGCAGGTAAAGCTGCCGCTGCTGGAGGAATCGCTGCTGGTGCTGGCTTTGGAGTTAAAAAAGGTTTAGAAGCTGTTTCCAAATAATGGGGTTTCACTCAAATCTTCTCAAAGATCTCGAATCCCGAATCCTTCATCATGGTATGAGTATTCCCGTCGGTACCACACAAGTATCTCCCCTACAATACGAAATCCTTTGTCTTCTCCTCACCTCCCTGGACATTGTCTCTCACAACCCCTCCGAAAAACTTCCGCCTGCCTACGAATGGATCGAAACACAGTACAGAAATTTTAATTATTGCCCCAAAATAAGATCTCATTACATTCGACGCTACAAAAAAAACATACAATGTCAACTCAGATTATGTGGTCCTAATCCAAAAATAGAAGACGATGATCCAGAAAATTCTATCAAAAAAATGCTGTACTTGCAAAGCCCAGTAATCGATATGTTCATTGGATACGATATAGCTACCGAAATGTTCTTTGTTCGCCCCACAACCTTTAAGTCGTCATGCCTGTTACAACACGTCATGTCAAAAGGCTGGAACAACGCATAAACGATTACAGCATCAAAAAATGGGGGAGACCCGTTCGTTTCAAAACAGACGATCCTAAACTACTCAAAAAACAAAAACTAATCGTCGAGTTCCTCCTGGATTGTGCCGACATCGTACATGGAGACGGATGTAACGACCCACAATGTAATGTTACCGTTAAGCCCCAATACAAATGGATTAGCAAAATATACGAAAAGACAGCCCCCACCGAAGCGAGACGCTCCGCCCAGATGAACGATTACATTGACAGCATTCGATGGATGCTACCCAATCACTATGAACGAGTAATTGATATTACCATCCAAAGTGCTTTTAACAAACGCACCCCTTGCATGGAACTCATTGGACTTAACAACATCACCCGAAGAAACCTACACAGACACTTTGGAGAATATTACTAGCCATGGAAGACACGCATGTCCCACGTATCACACGCAAGATTACCAAACTTGGTAAACACATGGCAAGCCATCAACTTAATCAAGGTCTAGTTATCTCCAAATATGGATGGCTTACTCGTGCTTCCAAAATCGAGGCGGCTCACTTTCTTCTCAATTGCATGGATGTTATGTTGGGTTGGAAACCGCAGTATGTCTCCAAGGGACGCTATGTCCATTCAGATGTCAAATACATCTATGAAATCTTTCAAAGAACCGCCAAGAACGTGGAGCGCAAGGAAGTAGAGGAATTCATCAATGAGATGTATTGCAATTGTATTACCCTCATCTACTCTGTGATTGGTTCAACTTATCGACCTCTCCTAAATAAAAAAGTGTTCCGTCGTCACGCCTTTCAGTCGGCTTGGGTCTCTCTACTCAGATACCTCAATCAACGTCAAGACCCCCACTACAAAGGAAAAAAAGGTTCATTCATCTCACACAAAGACATCCGCAAATACTTTGGATTTGATTACTAATCATGACCTCATCTGACTGCTGTTCTAATGAAATCCCTCTTTGTGTTTGTGGTCGAGAATGTTCTTTTTATTTTCTCAAACGTAACGGAACTCAAGACGTAACCTTCAATGAACTTCGTACCATCTCCAAATATGACGATATCGCCGACACCATTGTTTTCGTGTGTAACAAAACCTGTCATGGTTGGTGCACCTATCGCGCTCAAATACCTAAGGTATTATACAACCATACCACGTGGAGTTCGCTCGTAGACAAATCAAAAAAGAGAATTCGCGATCAGGAAATCACGCGACTGCTCCTAAGTGCCAACGCATCAAGTATCAGCATGTTCGAGGATCGTGATTGGGTCGAAGGATCTCTCAAGGACCGCCCTCATGTCAAGTCAAAATCCAATGCATACTTATTAAACCTCATGAACTAATCTTCATTCCCTTCGACAACTTCGTAAGAGAACATGGCTAGTTACGTTAACGAAGAAGAAACCTTGCAGGAAGAACCTGAACAAGAACCTAAACCAGAACTTGATCCTCCACCGCCATGGGAGAAAAAAACACTCAAGTCTCCTAAGCCTCCTTGCTTTTGTGGTTATCCTTGTTCCATCATCAAAGCAAACAATGGCGACCATTTTTACAAGTGTGCTGTCAAGGTAGACTACAAGGATCTTGGTGCTCAACTCAAAGCAGCTAAAGACAAGGACCACAAAAACCACATTCTCATGAATACTGCTCTTGGTTGCAAGATGTACATCAAGCACTCTGATTACAATCACCTTCACGAAGTGTGCTTCAATCTTGGTCCTCAAAACCATCCACGATGTGAAGAACACAACTTGCTCCCCAAGACATGTGTCAGTCATTCTGAAAACAATGACAATCGATCCTTCTTCTGTTGCTCCGCCCAGTATCCTGACATCTCCTGTGGTCACTTCAAATGGTGTGATACCTTAGGCGAACCCAAGCCTCCCTCGTACGCAAAAGTTGAGGAAAGTCATGAGGTCTACCAACTTCGTAAAGAATTGGCATCCCTCAAAAGACAACTGGTACCTGAAGTTGACACCCGACCTTTCAAGTCTGTCAAATTAGATGCACCCCAACCGCTGCTGGTCCAACCTACCAATCCTTCAAAAGTGTGCTGTCAAAACCTCCACAAAAAGCTGCAGCTCCTGTTAACTTTGTAGCTTTCCGTAACTAGGCAACAAAAAACATTTTGTAGATTAGTTAATATGTAACCATGTAAACATTTATGAACATTCATTAAATTCTTTATAACCTTATTTGCTAGTCTGTCTTTCCTGGGTGGCGTGAAGTTTTTATTCATGTGATATTTTTCAAAAACAAAAAAAAAAATAAACTCCTTGACGGGGAATCGAACCCCGGTCACTTGCTCGACAGGCAAGTATACTAACCACTATACTATCAAGGATCTTGATATATTAGTCTATTACATATCTAAATATATAACGGTCTCACATTCCTAACATACCAAACCAGAATTACGGTTGTGCGTTCGTTACTACTATTTTGGCCCTCAAAACGAGGTTTTTCGCTGACGGCATGGCTGTTTTGCTGAAACCCCCGCTTTTTGCTCATGAAAATACCTCACGAGATAAAAACGAAACTTTTTGGCGAAAAAAATTTGGGTTTTGGCTGAGAAAAGGTGCTTTTTCGTCCAAAAAACCGTTTTTTGCTGAGAAAATTCGAATTTTGCTGAGAATTTTCTCTTGGTGCAAACACGACGTTTTCACTGCTAAAACCTCACTTTGGGCGAGAAAAACACATTTGGGGTGAGAAATACGCGGTTTTGCTGAAGAAAAACATTTTTGGCCCAAAAAACTGAAAAATGGCCATTTTGGCCCTCAAAACGAGGTTTTTCGCTGACGGCATGGCCGTTTTGCTGAAACCCCCCCTTTTTGCTCATGAAAATACCTCACGAGATAAAAACGAAACTTTTTGGCGAAAAAAATTTGGGTTTTGGCTGAGAAAAGGTGCTTTTTCGTCCAAAAAACCGTTTTTTGCTAAGAAAATTCGAATTTTGCTGAGAATTTTCTCTTGCTGCAAACACGACGTTTTCACTGCTAAAACCTCACTTTGGGCGAGAAAAACACATTTGGGGTGAGAAAAATTTGGTTTTGCTGAAGAAAAACATTTTTGGCCCAAAAAACTGAAAAATGGCCATTTTGGCCCTCAAAACGAGGTTTTTCGCTGACGGCATGGCTGTTTTGCTGAAACCCTCGCTTTTTGCTCATGAAAATACCTCGCGCGATAAAAACGAAACTTTTTGGCGAAAAAAAATTGGGTTTTGGCTGAGAAAAGGTGCTTTTTCGTCCAAAAAACAGTTTTTTGCTGAGAAAATTCGAATTTTGCTGAGAATTTTCTCTTGGTGCAAACACGACGTTTTCACTGCTAAAACCTCACTTTGGACGAGAAAAACACATTTGGGGTGAGAAAAACGCGGTTTTGCTGAAGAAAAAAATTTTTGGCCCAAAAAACTGAAAAATGGCCATTTTGGCCCTCAAAACGAGGTTTTTCGCTGACGGCATGGCTGTTTTGCTGAAACCCCCGCTTTTTGCTCATGAAAATACCTCACGAGATAAAAACGAAACTTTTTGGCGAAAAAAATTTAGGTTTTGGCTGAGAAAAGGTGCTTTTTCGTCCAAAAAACCGTTTTTTGCTGAGAAAATTCGAATTTTGCTGAGAATTTTCTCTTGGTGCAAACACGACGTTTTCACTGCTAAAACCTCACTTTGGGCGAGAAAAACACATTTGGGGTGAGAAATACGCGGTTTTGCTGAAGTAAAAAATTTTTGGCCCAAAAAACTGAAAAATGGCCATTTTGGCCCTCAAAACGAGGTTTTTCGCTGACGGCATGGCTGTTTTGCTGAAACCCCACTTTTTGCTCATGAAAATACCTCACGAGATAAAAAAGAAATTTTTTGGCAAAAAAAATTTGGGTTTTGGCTGAGAAAAGGTGCTTTTTCGTCCAAAAAACCGTTTTTTGCTGAGAAAATTCGAATTTTGCTGAGAATTTTCTCTTGGTGCAAACACGACGTTTTCACTGCTAAAACCTCACTTTGGGCGAGAAAAACACATTTGGGGTGAGAAATACGCGGTTTTGCTGAAGTAAAAAATTTTTGGCCCAAAAAACTGAAAAATGGCCATTTTGGCCCTCAAAACGAGGTTTTTCGCTGACGGCATGGCTGTTTTGCTGAAACCCCACTTTTTGCTCATGAAAATACCTCACGAGATAAAAACGAAACTTTTTGGCGAAAAAAATTTGGGTTTTGGCTGAGAAAAGGTGCTTTTTCGTCCAAAAAACCGTTTTTTGCTGAGAAAATTCGAATTTTGCTGAGAATTTTCTCTTGGTGCAAACACGACGTTTTCACTGCTAAAACCTCACTTTGGGCGAGAAAAACACATTTGGGGTGAAAATACGCGGTTTTGCTGAAGAAAAAATTTTTTGGCCCAAAAAACTGAAAAATGGCCATTTTGGCCCTCAAAACGAGGTTTTTCGCTGACGGCATGGCTGTTTTGCTGAAACCCCCGCTTTTTGCTCATGAAAATACCTCACGCGATAAAAACGAAACTTTTTGGCGAAAAAAATTTGGGTTTTGGCTGAGAAAAGGTGCTTTTTCGTCCAAAAAACAGTTTTTTGCTGAGAAAATTCGAATTTTGCTGAGAATTTTCTCTTGGTGCAAACACGACGTTTTCACTGCTAAAACCTCACTTTGGACGAGAAAAACACATTTGGGGTGAGAAAAACGCGGTTTTGCTGAAGAAAAAAATTTTTGGCCCAAAAAACTGAAAAAATGGCCATTTTGGCCCTCAAAACGAGGTTTTTCGCTGACGGCATGGCTGTTTTGCTGAAACCCCCGCTTTTTGCTCATGAAAATACCTCACGAGATAAAAACGAAACTTTTTGGCGAAAAAAATTTAGGTTTTGGCTGAGAAAAGGTGCTTTTTCGTCCAAAAAACCGTTTTTTGCTGAGAAAATTCGAATTTTGCTGAGAATTTTCTCTTGGTGCAAACACGACGTTTTCACTGCTAAAACCTCACTTTGGGCGAGAAAAACACATTTGGGGTGAGAAATACGCGGTTTTGCTGAAGTAAAAAATTTTTGGCCCAAAAAACTGAAAAATGGCCATTTTGGCCCTCAAAACGAGGTTTTTCGCTGACGGCATGGCTGTTTTGCTGAAACCCCACTTTTTGCTCATGAAAATACCTCACGAGATAAAAACGAAATTTTTTGGCAAAAAAAATTTGGGTTTTGGCTGAGAAAAGGTGCTTTTTCGTCCAAAAAACCGTTTTTTGCTGAGAAAATTCGAATTTTGCTGAGAATTTTCTCTTGGTGCAAACACGACGTTTTCACTGCTAAAACCTCACTTTGGGCGAGAAAAACACATTTGGGGTGAGAAATACGCGGTTTTGCTGAAGTAAAAAATTTTTGGCCCAAAAAACTGAAAAATGGCCATTTTGGCCCTCAAAACGAGGTTTTTCGCTGACGGCATGGCTGTTTTGCTGAAACCCCACTTTTTGCTCATGAAAATACCTCACGAGATAAAAACGAAACTTTTTGGCGAAAAAAATTTGGGTTTTGGCTGAGAAAAGGTGCTTTTTCGTCCAAAAAACCGTTTTTTGCTGAGAAAATTCGAATTTTGCTGAGAATTTTCTCTTGGTGCAAACACGACGTTTTCACTGCTAAAACCTCACTTTGGGCGAGAAAAACACATTTGGGGTGAAAAATACGCGGTTTTGCTGAAGAAAAAATTTTTTGGCCCAAAAAACTGAAAAATGGCCATTTTGGCCCTCAAAACGAGGTTTTTCGCTGACGGCATGGCTGTTTTGCTGAAACCCCCGCTTTTTGCTCATGAAAATACCTCACGAGATAAAAACGAAACTTTTTGGAGAAAAAAATTTGGGTTTTGGCTGAGAAAAGGTGCTTTTTCGTCCAAAAAACCGTTTTTTGCTGAGAAAATTCGAATTTGGCTGAGAATTTTCTCTTGGTGCAAACACGACGTTTTCACTGCTAAAACCTCACTTTGGGCGAGAAAAACACATTTGGGGTGAGAAATACGCGGTTTTGCTGAAGAAAAAAATTTTTGGGCCAAAAAACTGAAAAATGGCCATTTTGGCCCTCAAAACGAGGTTTTTCGCTGACGGCATGGCTGTTTTGCTGAAACCCCCACTTTTTGCTCATGAAAATACCTCACGAGATAAAAACGAAACTTTTTGGCGAAAAAAATTTGGGTTTTGGCTGAGAAAAGGTGCTTTTTCGTCCAAAAAACCGTTTTTTGCTGAGAAAATTCGAATTTTGCTGAGAATTTTCTCTTGGTGCAAACACAACGTTTTCACTGCTAAAACCTCACTTTGGGCGAGGAAAGCACATTTGGTGTGAGAAATACGCGGTTTTGCTGAAGAAAAAAATTTTTGGCCCAAAAAACTGAAAAATGGCCATTTTGGCCCTCAAAACGAGGTTTTTCGCTGACGGCATGGCTGTTTTGCTGAAACCCCCACTTTTTGCTCATGAAAATACCTCACGAGATAAAAACGAAACTTTTTGGCGAAAAAAATTTGGGTTTTGGCTGAGAAAAGGTGCTTTTTCGTCCAAAAAACCGTTTTTTGCTGAGAAAATTCGAATTTTGCTGAGAATTTTCTCTTGGTGCAAACACGACGTTTTCACTGCTAAAACCTCACTTTGGGCGAGAAAAACACATTTGGGGTGAGAAATACGCGGTTTTGCTGAAGAAAAAAATTTTTGGCCCAAAAAACTGAAAAATTGTCATTTTGGCCCTCAAAACGAGGTTTTTCACTGACGGCATGGCTGTTTTGCTGAAACCCCCCCCCCCCCTTTTTGCTCTTGAAAATACCTCACGAGATAAAAACGAAACTTTTTGGAGAAAAAAATTTAGGTTTTGGCCGAGAAAAGGTGCTTTTTCGTCCAAAAAACCGTTTTTTGCTTAGAAAATTCGAATTTTGCTGAGAATTTTCTCTTGGTGCAAACACAACGTTTTCACTGCTAAAACCTCACTTTGGGCGAGAAAAGCACATTTGGTGTGAGAAATACGCGGTTTTGCTGAAGAAAAAAATTTTTGGCCCAAAAAACTGAAAAATGGCCATTTTGGCCCTCAAAACGAGGTTTTTCGCTGACGGCATGGCTGTTTTGCTGAAACCCCCACTTTTTGCTCATGAAAATACCTCACGAGATAAAAACGAAACTTTTTGGCGAAAAAAATTTGGGTTTTGGCTGAGAAGAGGTGCTTTTTCGTCCAAAAAACCGTTTTTTGCTGAGAAAATTCGAATTTTGCTGAGAATTTTCTCTTGGTGGAAACACGACGTTTTCACTGCTAAAACCTCACTTTGGGCGAGAAAAACACATTTGGGGTGAGAAATACGCGGTTTTGCTGAAGAAAAAAATTTTTGCCCAAAAAACTGAAAAATGGCCATTTTGGCCCTCAAAACGAGGTTTTTCGCTGACGGCATGGCTGTTTTGCTGAAACCCCTCCTTTTTGCTCATGAAAATACCTCACGAGATAAAAACGAAACTTTTTGGCGAAAAAAATTTGGGTTTTGGCTGAGAAAAGGTGCTTTTTCGTCCAAAAAACCGTTTTTTGCTGAGAAAATTCGAATTTTGCTGAGAATTTTCTCTTGGTGCAAACACGACGTTTTCACTGCTAAAACCTCACTTTGGGCGAGAAAAACACATTTGGGGTGAGAAATACGCAGTTTTGCTGAAGAAAAAAAATTTTGGCCCAAAAAACTGAAAAATGGCCATTTTGGCCCTCAAAACAAGGTTTTTCGCTGACGGCATGGCTGTTTTGCTGAAACCCCCACTTTTTGGTCATGAAAATACCTCACGAGATAAAAACGAAACTTTTTGGCGAAAAAAATTTGGGTTTTGGCTGAGAAAAGGTGCTTTTTCGTCCAAAAAACCGCTTTTTGCTGAGAAAATTCGAATTTTGCTGAGAATTTTCTCTTGGTGCAAACACGACGTTTTCACTGCTAAAACCTCACTTTGGGCGAGAAAAACACATTTGGGGTGAGAAATACGCGGTTTTGTTGAAAAAAAAAATTTTTGGCCCAAAAAACTGAAAAATGGCCATTTTGGCCCTCAAAACGAGGTTTTTCGCTGACGGCATGGCTGTTTTGCTGAAACCCCCACTTTTTGCTGATGAAAATACCTCACGAGATAAAAACGAAACTTTTTGGCGAAACAAATTTGGGTTTTGGCTGAGAAAAGGTGTTTTTTCGTCCAAAAAACCGTTTTTTGCTGAGAAAATTCGAATTTTGCTGAGAATTTTCTCTTGGTGCAAACACGACGTTTTCACTGCTAAAACCTCAACTTTGGGCGAGAAAAACACATTTGGGGTGAGAAATACGCGGTTTTGCTGAAGAAAAAAATTTTTTTGCCCAAAAAACTGAAAAATGGCCATTTTGGCCCTCAAAACGAGGTTTTTCGCTGACGGCATGGCTGTTTTGCTGAAACCCCCACTTTTTGCTCATGAAAATACCTCACGAGATAAAAACGAAACTTTTTGGCTAAAAAAATTTGGGTTTTGGCTGAGAAAAGGTGCTTTTTCGTCCAAAAAACCGTTTTTTGCTGAGAAAATTCGAATTTTGCTGAGAATTTTCTCTTGGTGCAAACACGACGTTTTCACTGCTAAAACCTCACTTTGGGCGAGAAAAACACATTTGGGGTGAGAAATACGCGGTTTTGCTGAAGAAAAAAATTTTTGGCCCAAAAAACTGAAAAATGGCCATTTTGGCCCTCAAAACGAGGTTTTTCGCTGACGGCATGGCTGTTTTGCTGAAACCCCCACTTTTTGCTCATGAAAATACCTCACGAGATAAAAACGAAACTTTTTGGCGAAAAAAATTTGGGTTTTGGCTGAGAAGAGGTGCTTTTTCGTCCAAAAAACCGTTTTTTGCTGAGAAAATTCGAATTTTGCTGAGAATTTTCTCTTGGTGCAAACACGACGTTTTCACTACTAAAACCTCACTTTGGGCGAGAAAAACACATTTGGGGTGAGAAATACGCGGTTTTGCTGAAGAAAAAAATTTTTGGCCCAAAAAACTGAAAAAATGGCCATTTTGGCCCTCAAAACGAGGTTTTTCGCTGACGGCATGGCTGTTTTGCTGAAACCCCCACTTTTTGCTCATGAAAATACCTCACGAGATAAAAACGAAACTTTTTGGCGAAAAAAATTTGGGTTTTGGCTGAGAAAAGGTGCTTTTTCGTCCAAAAAACCGTTTTTTGCTGAGAAAATTCGAATTTTGCTGAGAATTTTCTCTTGGTGCAAACACGACGTTTTCACTGCTAAAACCTCACTTTGGGCGAGAAAAACACATTTGGGGTGAGAAATACGCGGCTTTGCTGAAGAAAAAAATTTTTGGTCCAAAAAACTGAAAAATGGCTCGGAAACCCCCACTTTTTGCTCATGAATATACCTCACGAGATAAAAACGAAACTTTTTGGCAAAAACAATTCGGGGTTTGGCTGAGAAAAGGTGCTTTTTCGTCCAAAAAACCGTTTTTTGCTGAGAAAATTCGAATTTTGCTGAGAATTTTCTCTTGGTGCAAACACGACGTTTTCACTGCTAAAACCTCACTTTGGGCGAGAAAAACACATTTGGGGTGAGAAATACGCGGTTTTGCTGAAGAAAAAAATTTTTGGCCCAAAAAACTGAAAAATGGCCATTTTGGGCCTCAAAACGAGGTTTTTCGCTGACGGCATGGCTGTTTTGCTGAAACCCCCACTTTTTGCTCATGAAAATACCTCACGAGATAAAAACGAAACTTTTTGGCGAAAAAAATTTGGGTTTTGGCTGAGAAGAGGTGCTTTTTCGTCCAAAAAAACCGTTTTTTGCTGAGAAAATTCGAATTTTGCTGAGAATTTTCTCTTGGTGCAAACACGACGTTTTCACTACTAAAACCTCACTTTGGGCGAGAAAAACACATTTGGGGTGAGAAATACGCGGTTTTGCTGAAGAAAAAAATTTTTGGCCCAAAAAACTGAAAAATGGCCATTTTGGCCCTCAAAACGAGGTTTTTCGCTGACGGCATGGCTGTTTTGCTGAAACCCCCACTTTTTGCTCATGAAAATACCTCACGAGATAAAAACGAAACTTTTTGGCGAAAAAAATTTGGGTTTTTGGCTGAGAGAAAAGGTGCTTTTTCGTCCAAAAAACCGTTTTTTGCTGAGAAAATTCGAATTTTGCTGAGAATTTTCTCTTGGTGCAAACACGACGTTTTCACTGCTAAAACCTCACTTTGGGCGAGAAAAACACATTTGGGGTGAGAAATACGCGGTTTTGCTGAAGAAAAAAATTTTTGGCCCAAAAAACTGAAAAATGGCCATTTTGGGCCTCAAAACGAGGTTTTTCGCTGACGGCATGGCTGTTTTGCTGAAACCCCCACTTTTTGCTCATGAAAATACCTCACGAGATAAAAACGAAACTTTTTGGCGAAAAAAATTTGGGTTTTGGCTGAGAAGAGGTGCTTTTTCGTCCAAAAAACCGTTTTTTTGCTGAGAAAATTCGAATTTTGCTGAGAATTTTCTCTTGGTGCAAACACGACGTTTTCACTACTAAAACTCACTTTGGGCGAGGAGAAAAACACATTTGGGGTGAGAAATACGCGGTTTTGCTGAAGAAAAAAATTTTTGGCCCAAAAAAACTGAAAAAATGGCCATTTTGGCCCTCAAAACGAGGTTTTTCGCTGACGGCATGGCTGTTTTGCTGAAACCCCCACTTTTTGCTCATGAAAATACCTCACGAGATAAAAACGAAACTTTTTGGCGAAAAAAATATTGGGTTTTTTGGGCTGAGGAAAAGGTGCTTTTTCGTCCAAAAAAACCGTTTTTTTGCTGAGAAAATTCGAATTTTGCTGAGAATTTTCTCTTGGTGCAAACACGACGTTTTTACTGCTAAAAACCTCAACTTTGGGCGAGAAAAACACATTTGGGGTGAGAAATACGCGGCTTTGCTGAAGAAAAAAATTTTTGGTCCAAAAAACTGAAAAAAGGCCATTTTGGCCCTCAAAACGAGGTGTTTTCGCTGAGGGCATGGCTGTTTTGGCTGAAACCCCCCCACTTTTTGCTCATGAAAATACCTCACGAGGATAAAAACGAAACTTTTTGGCAAAAACAATTCGGGGTTTGGCTGAGGAAAAGGGGCTTTTTCGTCCAAAAAAACCGTTTTTTTGCTGAGAAAATTCGAATTTTGCTGAGAATTTTCTCTTGGTGCAAACACGACGTTTTCACTGCTAAAACCTCACTTTGGGCGAGAAAAACACATTTGGGGTGAGAAATACGCGGGTTTTGCTGAAAGAAAAAAATTTTTGGCCCAAAAAACTGAAAAAATGGCCATTTTTGGGCCTCAAAACGAGGTTTTTCGCTGACGGCATGGCTGTTTTTTGCTGAAACCCCCACTTTTTGCTCATGAAAATACCTCACGAGATAAAAACGAAACTTTTTTGGCGAAAAAAAATTGGGTTTTGGCTGAGGAAGAGGTGCTTTTTTCGTCCAAAAAAACCGTTTTTTGCTGAGAAAATTCGAATTTTGCTGAGAATTTTCTCTTGGTGCAAACACGACGTTTTCACTACTAAAACCTCACTTTGGGCGAGAAAAACACATTTGGGGTGAGAAATACGCGGTTTTGCTGAAGAAAAAAATTTTTGGCCCAAAAAACTGAAAAAATGGCCATTTTGGCCCTCAAAACGAGGTTTTTTCGCTGACGGCATGGCTGTTTTGCTGAAACCCCCACTTTTTGCTCATGAAAATACCTCACGAGATAAAAAACGAAACTTTTTGGCGAAAAAAATTTGGGGTTTTGGCTGAGAAAAGGTGCTTTTTCGTCCAAAAAACCGTTTTTTTGCTGAGAAAATTCGAATTTTGCTGAGAATTTTCTCTTGGTGCAAACACGACGTTTTTACTGCTAAAACCTCACTTTGGGCGAGAAAAACACATTTGGGGTGAGAAATACGCGGCTTTGCTGAAGAAAAAAATTTTTGGTCCAAAAAACTGAAAAATGGCCATTTTTGGCCCTCAAAACGAGGTTTTTCGCTTGAGGGCATGGCTGTTTTGCTGAAACCCCCACTTTTTGCTCATGAAAATACCTCACGAGATAAAAACGAAACTTTTTGGCAAAAACAATTCGGGGTTTGGCTGAGAAAAGGTGCTTTTTTCGTCCAAAAAACCGTTTTTTGCTGAGAAAATTCGAATTTTGCTGAGAATTTTCTCTTGGTGCAAACACGACGTTTTCACTGCTAAAACCTCACTTTGGGCGAGAAAAAACACATTTGGGGTGAGAAATACGCGGTTTTGCTGAAGAAAAAAATTTTTGGCCCAAAAAACTGAAAAATGGCCATTTTGGGGCCTCAAAACGAGGTTTTTTCGCTGACGGCATGGCTGTTTTGCTGAAACCCCCACTTTTTGCTCATGAAAATACCTCACGAGATAAAAACGAAACTTTTTGGCGAAAAAAATTTGGGTTTTGGCTGAGAAGAGGTGCTTTTTCGTCAAAAAACCGTTTTTTGCTGAGAAAATTCGAATTTTGCTGAGAATTTTCTCTTGGTGCAAACACGACGTTTTCCACTACTAAAACCTCACTTTGGGCGAGGAAAAAACACATTTGGGGTGAGAAATACGCGGTTTTGCTGAAGAAAAAAATTTTTGGCCCAAAAAACTGAAAAATGGCCATTTTGGCCCTCAAAACGAGGTTTTTCGCTGACGGCATGGCTTGTTTTGCTGAAACCCCCACTTTTTGCTCATGAAAATACCTCACGAGATAAAAACGAAACTTTTTGGCGAAAAAAATTTGGGTTTTGGCTGAGAAAAGGTGCTTTTTCGTCCAAAAAACCGTTTTTTTGCTGAGAAAATTCGAATTTTGCTGAGAATTTTCTCTTGGTGCAAACACGACGTTTTCACTGCTAAAACCTCACTTTGGGCGAGAAAAAACCATTTGGGGTGAGAAATACGCGGCTTTGCTGAAGAGAAAAAATTTTTGGTCCAAAAAAACTGAAAAAATGGCCATTTTTGGCCCTCAAAACGAGGTTTTTCGCTGAGGGCATGGCTGTTTTGCTGAAACCCCCACTTTTTGCTCATGAAAAATACCTCACGAGGATAAAAAACGAAAACTTTTTGGCAAAAAAAAATGGGGTTTTGGCTGAGAAAAAGGTGCTTTTTCGTCCAAAAAACCGTTTTTTGCTGAGAAAATTCGAATTTTGCTGAGAAATTTTCTCTTGGTGCAAACACGACGTTTTCACTGCTCTAAAACCTCACTTTGGGCGAGAAAAAACACATTTGGGGTGAGAAATACGCGGTTTTGCTGAAGAAAAAATTTTTGGCCCAAAAAACTGAAAAAATGGCCATTTTGGCCCTCAAACGAGGGTTTTTCGCTGACGGCATGGCTGTGGTTTTGCTTATACCCCCACTTTTTGCTCATGGAAAATAACCTCACGAGATAAAAACGAAACTTTTTGGCGAAAAAAATTTGGGTTTTGGCTGAGAAAAAGGTGCTTTTTCGTCCAAAAAACCGTTTTTTGCTGAGAAAATTCGAATTTTGCTGAGAATTTTCTCTTGGTGCAAACACGACGTTTTCACTGCTAAAACCTCACTTTGGGCGAGAAAAACACATTTGGGGTGAGAAATACGCGGTTTTGCTGAAGAAAAAAATTTTTGGTCCAAAAAACTGAAAAATGGCCATTTTGGCCCTCAAAACGAGGTTTTTTTCGCTGACGGCATGGCTGTTTTGCTGAAACCCCCACTTTTTGCTCATGAAAATACCTCACGAGATAAAAACGAAACTTTTTGGCGAAAAAAATTTGGGTTTTGGCTGAGAAAAGGTGCTTTTTCGTCCAAAAAACCGTTTTTTGCTGACAAAATTCGAATTTTGCTGAGAATTTTCTCTTGGTGCAAACACGACGTTTTCACTGCTAAAACCTCACTTTGGGCGAGAAAAACACATTTGGGGTGAGAAATACGCGGTTTTGCTGAAGAAAAAAATTTTTGGCCCAAAAAACTGAAAAATGGCCATTTTGGCCCTCAAAACGAGGGTTTTTCGCTGACGGCATGGCTGTTTTGCTGAAACCCCCCCTTTTTGCTCATGAAAATACCTCACGTGATAAAAACGAAACTTTTTGGCGAAAAAAATTTGGGTTTTGGCTGAGAAGAGGTGCTTTTTCGTCCAAAAAACCGTTTTTTGCTGAGAAAATTCGAATT
>JALHLI010000114.1:0-65608 GCA_023349425.1 Anthopleura sola
GGAAGGAGTTCTTGAACTTAGAAGAACTTAGAAGAACTTAGAATAAGAAAGAAAGAAACAAAAAAAAGAAAGAAAGAAAGAAAGAAAGTGTAAACTAAGGTAGGAGTGAATATCAAAATTGATGAATGAGAAGCCGTCAAGTTGTTGTTGTTGTTGTACATTGTGCAAGAAAAGACTACAGTAGTATTTAAAAAGAAGCGTAAATATTTAAGCTAAAGAAATATAGTTTGTGGAAAAACTCTGGAGTATTAAGGATAAACAAGCAAAATGGAAGCAAAAACAAGCGAATTCATGTGGATTTTAGCCAAGAAACGCAACCACGTGAACACTACTAAAAGAAGCTTATACGTATTCGGGGAAAAAAAGTAATTTTCGAGGGAAAAAAGCTGTAACCCAGGAAGTAAATGGTGTAGAAGGGAAGAAATAATGTTTGTGTTGTTGTCTTCACAGTTAAGCGTAGATTATGACATTTTGTTACCTCTTAAAAGCGAGTGTTTCTTTGCAGTTAGTCGTGGTCATCAGTGAGGGAGGCGAAGGACGAAGTGAGGCCTTTGAATACGATTAGAATGTTTAATGAGGTGACCCGAGAGGCTTTGCGGTCACTCGCGTGCTCAAATGGGGTATGGAATATCGGCAACGAGGGACTTGAGGACATCATTAAGTCCTATGACGGTTTAAATCCGTGTAAACACGAAGAAATGTGTGCACACCTGCTCCTGGTAGGACGGGGAAGGTAGTGAAAAGAAAGTATTTCGGCCAAGATGATCGGAAAAGGTAGCTTATTCCGATGTGAATTTGAGTCCTACGAGTGAAGCAGGGGCCCTCGTTGGCGATCTCGTCTTGGACCGACGGGAATGAAATTAGCTCGGGCTGTAGACCAGCCGTGGGTAGGCGGCGAGTGATTGGCTTGTTGGTGGCCAAGACTTAGTTGTATTTGTGGTTGTTGGTGAGGGGGTATTCCATGCCGGTTTTCATTCCTGTTGGGTACCCTGTGCTTGTTCTTTTTGCTGTGGTCAGTGGAGTCCTGGTGGCGAAGAAGGGAGGGGTGGTCGTATCTATATTGCAGTGTTCGTGTATGTCCGTAGTAGCTTGTTTTTTTTCGAAGCAATAAAGAGCTCGCGAGCTTGCTCGTGCACTCCACTACCACACCAAATCATTAATTGTACTGGAAACCCGTTCTTTGTAGCCTCAATTGAGCAGCCTTTTCAGTCAATATGTATGTAATAAATCGTGTAAGTCCTTCGTGGGTGAATATCCAATAATACAAAATTGTAACCCAAAAACCAGTTATTTACTTGTTAAAAGCTGAATTACTTCAACATATTAGACCTCTTAGCAATCATTTGGGCTGAAACGTTTTTGGATGAAAAACTCGGTAGTTTGTAAGACTCGGCTACAAATAATTTGCTTTATTTAGTTTTGAATTTATTCAATATATTCGAAAATTTGTGTATGATATATAAGATAGCTAATTAACTTTCTGTTTCTCCATAAACTTTTAATATTCTCGTGTCTTTTGTTTAAGTTTCAAACTCGGGAGCTCTTCACTTCTCGACATCCAAGAGCAATTGAATTCAAATTAACGTTTTATCCATTGATGCTTCACGAGCTGTGTCCAACCCCCCCGACGAATGAGTGAGCAA
Source organism: Anthopleura sola (assembly GCA_023349425.1). Classification (NCBI taxonomy): domain Eukaryota; kingdom Metazoa; phylum Cnidaria; class Anthozoa; order Actiniaria; family Actiniidae; genus Anthopleura; species Anthopleura sola. The sequence goes on from JALHLI010000114.1 coordinate 1,644, forward strand.
GTGAGTGACACATTTGCATATGTAGAGTCCTCATGATAACTCATTGATACACGTCGCGTATCCACAAGTAAAAAAAAAAAACATTTAGAACACATGTTACGTTATACCTTACACTTGCTGTAATAGTTTTCTCGGCATCTGTGACAGTAGCAATAAGTCCTCGAGCCCGAATGGCCTATGAGTCAATGGCCAATTCGGCCATCGGCTTCATAGAAGCTGAGACTAGCCTTGGTAGCAATAAATATGTTGCAAAGAATCTAGAGTAAACTTAAGTGAAAAAATAATAAACTATACCAAATACTTATCATTAAATAAGCAAAATAAAACGTGAACTATTTCTTTATTCTTACAGTCATAAAATAAAAGAATTTTATAATTCAAGTGATTTCCGCAAGACTGCTTAAAAAAGAAAACAAGGTTGGGTTGCTGGAAGTTTAATCAATACTGAAAAACGTTCAAAGTGCACGAAGATGTGCTCTCTTAGTTCATACTCTCTTGCTATAATCACAAAAATTCGCCCATAGAAAGCTAACAATCTCCCCTTTCTCTCTTTTCTCCCCCTTTTACCTCTCCCTTATAATTGATAAATAAATTTATAAATTTATATTCCGCATCACTCAAAACACAGCTACTATACGAATATAAAGTATGTGTAATAAGATGCCTCGTAAGTTAACATTATTATAATAGCAGTTCACAAGTATTGAAATTTATAATTTCATTAATTCGTGTTACCTAACTAGATTAGCTCCTTAGTCACTTACAATTTTTTTGTAAAGCATTTTTTGATATAAATTTATATCATTGTATTGTATAAATATAGAAGTCATATTTTACACAGACTTGCAGCACTTCACTTGCAATATGCAACGACTAGTTAAGTTTATAGCTTGTTATCAATGAGTGGTAAAGACATGGGACTGCGTAGTGAAGTCTGCTAGGTTTTAGAAGGTTTATAAATAAATATGCATGAAGGTACAGTGGCAATTGTAAAACAATTTTTCTTACAATGAATGATGGCATACCATATAATACTTGCTTTGGGAAGGAGTTCTTGAACTTAGAAGAACTTAGAAGAACTTAGAATAAGAAAGAAAGAAACAAAAAAAAGAAAGAAAGAAAGAAAGAAAGTGTAAACTAAGGTAGGAGTGAATATCAAAATTGATGAATGAGAAGCCGTCAAGTTGTTGTTGTTGTTGTACATTGTGCAAGAAAAGACTACAGTAGTATTTAAAAAGAAGCGTAAATATTTAAGCTAAAGAAATATAGTTTGTGGAAAAACTCTGGAGTATTAAGGATAAACAAGCAAAATGGAAGCAAAAACAAGCGAATTCATGTGGATTTTAGCCAAGAAACGCAACCACGTGAACACTACTAAAAGAAGCTTATACGTATTCGGGGAAAAAAAGTAATTTTCGAGGGAAAAAAGCTGTAACCCAGGAAGTAAATGGTGTAGAAGGGAAGAAATAATGTTTGTGTTGTTGTCTTCACAGTTAAGCGTAGATTATGACATTTTGTTACCTCTTAAAAGCGAGTGTTTCTTTGCAGTTAGTCGTGGTCATCAGTGAGGGAGGCGAAGGACGAAGTGAGGCCTTTGAATACGATTAGAATGTTTAATGAGGTGACCCGAGAGGCTTTGCGGTCACTCGCGTGCTCAAATGGGGTATGGAATATCGGCAACGAGGGACTTGAGGACATCATTAAGTCCTATGACGGTTTAAATCCGTGTAAACACGAAGAAATGTGTGCACACCTGCTCCTGGTAGGACGGGGAAGGTAGTGAAAAGAAAGTATTTCGGCCAAGATGATCGGAAAAGGTAGCTTATTCCGATGTGAATTTGAGTCCTACGAGTGAAGCAGGGGCCCTCGTTGGCGATCTCGTCTTGGACCGACGGGAATGAAATTAGCTCGGGCTGTAGACCAGCCGTGGGTAGGCGGCGAGTGATTGGCTTGTTGGTGGCCAAGACTTAGTTGTATTTGTGGTTGTTGGTGAGGGGGTATTCCATGCCGGTTTTCATTCCTGTTGGGTACCCTGTGCTTGTTCTTTTTGCTGTGGTCAGTGGAGTCCTGGTGGCGAAGAAGGGAGGGGTGGTCGTATCTATATTGCAGTGTTCGTGTATGTCCGTAGTAGCTTGTTTTTTTTCGAAGCAATAAAGAGCTCGCGAGCTTGCTCGTGCACTCCACTACCACACCAAATCATTAATTGTACTGGAAACCCGTTCTTTGTAGCCTCAATTGAGCAGCCTTTTCAGTCAATATGTATGTAATAAATCGTGTAAGTCCTTCGTGGGTGAATATCCAATAATACAAAATTGTAACCCAAAAACCAGTTATTTACTTGTTAAAAGCTGAATTACTTCAACATATTAGACCTCTTAGCAATCATTTGGGCTGAAACGTTTTTGGATGAAAAACTCGGTAGTTTGTAAGACTCGGCTACAAATAATTTGCTTTATTTAGTTTTGAATTTATTCAATATATTCGAAAATTTGTGTATGATATATAAGATAGCTAATTAACTTTCTGTTTCTCCATAAACTTTTAATATTCTCGTGTCTTTTGTTTAAGTTTCAAACTCGGGAGCTCTTCACTTCTCGACATCCAAGAGCAATTGAATTCAAATTAACGTTTTATCCATTGATGCTTCACGAGCTGTGTCCAACCCCCCCGACGAATGAGTGAGCAAGTGAGTGACACATTTGCATATGTAGAGTCCTCATGATAACTCATTGATACACGTCGCGTATCCACAAGTAAAAAAAAAAAACATTTAGAACACATGTTACGTTATACCTTACACTTGCTGTAATAGTTTTCTCGGCATCTGTGACAGTAGCAATAAGTCCTCGAGCCCGAATGGCCTATGAGTCAATGGCCAATTCGGCCATCGGCTTCATAGAAGCTGAGACTAGCCTTGGTAGCAATAAATATGTTGCAAAGAATCTAGAGTAAACTTAAGTGAAAAAATAATAAACTATACCAAATACTTATCATTAAATAAGCAAAATAAAACGTGAACTATTTCTTTATTCTTACAGTCATAAAATAAAAGAATTTTATAATTCAAGTGATTTCCGCAAGACTGCTTAAAAAAGAAAACAAGGTTGGGTTGCTGGAAGTTTAATCAATACTGAAAAACGTTCAAAGTGCACGAAGATGTGCTCTCTTAGTTCATACTCTCTTGCTATAATCACAAAAATTCGCCCATAGAAAGCTAACAATCTCCCCTTTCTCTCTTTTCTCCCCCTTTTACCTCTCCCTTATAATTGATAAATAAATTTATAAATTTATATTCCGCATCACTCAAAACACAGCTACTATACGAATATAAAGTATGTGTAATAAGATGCCTCGTAAGTTAACATTATTATAATAGCAGTTCACAAGTATTGAAATTTATAATTTCATTAATTCGTGTTACCTAACTAGATTAGCTCCTTAGTCACTTACAATTTTTTTGTAAAGCATTTTTTGATATAAATTTATATCATTGTATTGTATAAATATAGAAGTCATATTTTACACAGACTTGCAGCACTTCACTTGCAATATGCAACGACTAGTTAAGTTTATAGCTTGTTATCAATGAGTGGTAAAGACATGGGACTGCGTAGTGAAGTCTGCTAGGTTTTAGAAGGTTTATAAATAAATATGCATGAAGGTACAGTGGCAATTGTAAAACAATTTTTCTTACAATGAATGATGGCATACCATATAATACTTGCTTTGGGAAGGAGTTCTTGAACTTAGAAGAACTTAGAAGAACTTAGAATAAGAAAGAAAGAAACAAAAAAAAGAAAGAAAGAAAGAAAGAAAGTGTAAACTAAGGTAGGAGTGAATATCAAAATTGATGAATGAGAAGCCGTCAAGTTGTTGTTGTTGTTGTACATTGTGCAAGAAAAGACTACAGTAGTATTTAAAAAGAAGCGTAAATATTTAAGCTAAAGAAATATAGTTTGTGGAAAAACTCTGGAGTATTAAGGATAAACAAGCAAAATGGAAGCAAAAACAAGCGAATTCATGTGGATTTTAGCCAAGAAACGCAACCACGTGAACACTACTAAAAGAAGCTTATACGTATTCGGGGAAAAAAAGTAATTTTCGAGGGAAAAAAGCTGTAACCCAGGAAGTAAATGGTGTAGAAGGGAAGAAATAATGTTTGTGTTGTTGTCTTCACAGTTAAGCGTAGATTATGACATTTTGTTACCTCTTAAAAGCGAGTGTTTCTTTGCAGTTAGTCGTGGTCATCAGTGAGGGAGGCGAAGGACGAAGTGAGGCCTTTGAATACGATTAGAATGTTTAATGAGGTGACCCGAGAGGCTTTGCGGTCACTCGCGTGCTCAAATGGGGTATGGAATATCGGCAACGAGGGACTTGAGGACATCATTAAGTCCTATGACGGTTTAAATCCGTGTAAACACGAAGAAATGTGTGCACACCTGCTCCTGGTAGGACGGGGAAGGTAGTGAAAAGAAAGTATTTCGGCCAAGATGATCGGAAAAGGTAGCTTATTCCGATGTGAATTTGAGTCCTACGAGTGAAGCAGGGGCCCTCGTTGGCGATCTCGTCTTGGACCGACGGGAATGAAATTAGCTCGGGCTGTAGACCAGCCGTGGGTAGGCGGCGAGTGATTGGCTTGTTGGTGGCCAAGACTTAGTTGTATTTGTGGTTGTTGGTGAGGGGGTATTCCATGCCGGTTTTCATTCCTGTTGGGTACCCTGTGCTTGTTCTTTTTGCTGTGGTCAGTGGAGTCCTGGTGGCGAAGAAGGGAGGGGTGGTCGTATCTATATTGCAGTGTTCGTGTATGTCCGTAGTAGCTTGTTTTTTTTCGAAGCAATAAAGAGCTCGCGAGCTTGCTCGTGCACTCCACTACCACACCAAATCATTAATTGTACTGGAAACCCGTTCTTTGTAGCCTCAATTGAGCAGCCTTTTCAGTCAATATGTATGTAATAAATCGTGTAAGTCCTTCGTGGGTGAATATCCAATAATACAAAATTGTAACCCAAAAACCAGTTATTTACTTGTTAAAAGCTGAATTACTTCAACATATTAGACCTCTTAGCAATCATTTGGGCTGAAACGTTTTTGGATGAAAAACTCGGTAGTTTGTAAGACTCGGCTACAAATAATTTGCTTTATTTAGTTTTGAATTTATTCAATATATTCGAAAATTTGTGTATGATATATAAGATAGCTAATTAACTTTCTGTTTCTCCATAAACTTTTAATATTCTCGTGTCTTTTGTTTAAGTTTCAAACTCGGGAGCTCTTCACTTCTCGACATCCAAGAGCAATTGAATTCAAATTAACGTTTTATCCATTGATGCTTCACGAGCTGTGTCCAACCCCCCCGACGAATGAGTGAGCAAGTGAGTGACACATTTGCATATGTAGAGTCCTCATGATAACTCATTGATACACGTCGCGTATCCACAAGTAAAAAAAAAAAACATTTAGAACACATGTTACGTTATACCTTACACTTGCTGTAATAGTTTTCTCGGCATCTGTGACAGTAGCAATAAGTCCTCGAGCCCGAATGGCCTATGAGTCAATGGCCAATTCGGCCATCGGCTTCATAGAAGCTGAGACTAGCCTTGGTAGCAATAAATATGTTGCAAAGAATCTAGAGTAAACTTAAGTGAAAAAATAATAAACTATACCAAATACTTATCATTAAATAAGCAAAATAAAACGTGAACTATTTCTTTATTCTTACAGTCATAAAATAAAAGAATTTTATAATTCAAGTGATTTCCGCAAGACTGCTTAAAAAAGAAAACAAGGTTGGGTTGCTGGAAGTTTAATCAATACTGAAAAACGTTCAAAGTGCACGAAGATGTGCTCTCTTAGTTCATACTCTCTTGCTATAATCACAAAAATTCGCCCATAGAAAGCTAACAATCTCCCCTTTCTCTCTTTTCTCCCCCTTTTACCTCTCCCTTATAATTGATAAATAAATTTATAAATTTATATTCCGCATCACTCAAAACACAGCTACTATACGAATATAAAGTATGTGTAATAAGATGCCTCGTAAGTTAACATTATTATAATAGCAGTTCACAAGTATTGAAATTTATAATTTCATTAATTCGTGTTACCTAACTAGATTAGCTCCTTAGTCACTTACAATTTTTTTGTAAAGCATTTTTTGATATAAATTTATATCATTGTATTGTATAAATATAGAAGTCATATTTTACACAGACTTGCAGCACTTCACTTGCAATATGCAACGACTAGTTAAGTTTATAGCTTGTTATCAATGAGTGGTAAAGACATGGGACTGCGTAGTGAAGTCTGCTAGGTTTTAGAAGGTTTATAAATAAATATGCATGAAGGTACAGTGGCAATTGTAAAACAATTTTTCTTACAATGAATGATGGCATACCATATAATACTTGCTTTGGGAAGGAGTTCTTGAACTTAGAAGAACTTAGAAGAACTTAGAATAAGAAAGAAAGAAACAAAAAAAAGAAAGAAAGAAAGAAAGAAAGTGTAAACTAAGGTAGGAGTGAATATCAAAATTGATGAATGAGAAGCCGTCAAGTTGTTGTTGTTGTTGTACATTGTGCAAGAAAAGACTACAGTAGTATTTAAAAAGAAGCGTAAATATTTAAGCTAAAGAAATATAGTTTGTGGAAAAACTCTGGAGTATTAAGGATAAACAAGCAAAATGGAAGCAAAAACAAGCGAATTCATGTGGATTTTAGCCAAGAAACGCAACCACGTGAACACTACTAAAAGAAGCTTATACGTATTCGGGGAAAAAAAGTAATTTTCGAGGGAAAAAAGCTGTAACCCAGGAAGTAAATGGTGTAGAAGGGAAGAAATAATGTTTGTGTTGTTGTCTTCACAGTTAAGCGTAGATTATGACATTTTGTTACCTCTTAAAAGCGAGTGTTTCTTTGCAGTTAGTCGTGGTCATCAGTGAGGGAGGCGAAGGACGAAGTGAGGCCTTTGAATACGATTAGAATGTTTAATGAGGTGACCCGAGAGGCTTTGCGGTCACTCGCGTGCTCAAATGGGGTATGGAATATCGGCAACGAGGGACTTGAGGACATCATTAAGTCCTATGACGGTTTAAATCCGTGTAAACACGAAGAAATGTGTGCACACCTGCTCCTGGTAGGACGGGGAAGGTAGTGAAAAGAAAGTATTTCGGCCAAGATGATCGGAAAAGGTAGCTTATTCCGATGTGAATTTGAGTCCTACGAGTGAAGCAGGGGCCCTCGTTGGCGATCTCGTCTTGGACCGACGGGAATGAAATTAGCTCGGGCTGTAGACCAGCCGTGGGTAGGCGGCGAGTGATTGGCTTGTTGGTGGCCAAGACTTAGTTGTATTTGTGGTTGTTGGTGAGGGGGTATTCCATGCCGGTTTTCATTCCTGTTGGGTACCCTGTGCTTGTTCTTTTTGCTGTGGTCAGTGGAGTCCTGGTGGCGAAGAAGGGAGGGGTGGTCGTATCTATATTGCAGTGTTCGTGTATGTCCGTAGTAGCTTGTTTTTTTTCGAAGCAATAAAGAGCTCGCGAGCTTGCTCGTGCACTCCACTACCACACCAAATCATTAATTGTACTGGAAACCCGTTCTTTGTAGCCTCAATTGAGCAGCCTTTTCAGTCAATATGTATGTAATAAATCGTGTAAGTCCTTCGTGGGTGAATATCCAATAATACAAAATTGTAACCCAAAAACCAGTTATTTACTTGTTAAAAGCTGAATTACTTCAACATATTAGACCTCTTAGCAATCATTTGGGCTGAAACGTTTTTGGATGAAAAACTCGGTAGTTTGTAAGACTCGGCTACAAATAATTTGCTTTATTTAGTTTTGAATTTATTCAATATATTCGAAAATTTGTGTATGATATATAAGATAGCTAATTAACTTTCTGTTTCTCCATAAACTTTTAATATTCTCGTGTCTTTTGTTTAAGTTTCAAACTCGGGAGCTCTTCACTTCTCGACATCCAAGAGCAATTGAATTCAAATTAACGTTTTATCCATTGATGCTTCACGAGCTGTGTCCAACCCCCCCGACGAATGAGTGAGCAAGTGAGTGACACATTTGCATATGTAGAGTCCTCATGATAACTCATTGATACACGTCGCGTATCCACAAGTAAAAAAAAAAAACATTTAGAACACATGTTACGTTATACCTTACACTTGCTGTAATAGTTTTCTCGGCATCTGTGACAGTAGCAATAAGTCCTCGAGCCCGAATGGCCTATGAGTCAATGGCCAATTCGGCCATCGGCTTCATAGAAGCTGAGACTAGCCTTGGTAGCAATAAATATGTTGCAAAGAATCTAGAGTAAACTTAAGTGAAAAAATAATAAACTATACCAAATACTTATCATTAAATAAGCAAAATAAAACGTGAACTATTTCTTTATTCTTACAGTCATAAAATAAAAGAATTTTATAATTCAAGTGATTTCCGCAAGACTGCTTAAAAAAGAAAACAAGGTTGGGTTGCTGGAAGTTTAATCAATACTGAAAAACGTTCAAAGTGCACGAAGATGTGCTCTCTTAGTTCATACTCTCTTGCTATAATCACAAAAATTCGCCCATAGAAAGCTAACAATCTCCCCTTTCTCTCTTTTCTCCCCCTTTTACCTCTCCCTTATAATTGATAAATAAATTTATAAATTTATATTCCGCATCACTCAAAACACAGCTACTATACGAATATAAAGTATGTGTAATAAGATGCCTCGTAAGTTAACATTATTATAATAGCAGTTCACAAGTATTGAAATTTATAATTTCATTAATTCGTGTTACCTAACTAGATTAGCTCCTTAGTCACTTACAATTTTTTTGTAAAGCATTTTTTGATATAAATTTATATCATTGTATTGTATAAATATAGAAGTCATATTTTACACAGACTTGCAGCACTTCACTTGCAATATGCAACGACTAGTTAAGTTTATAGCTTGTTATCAATGAGTGGTAAAGACATGGGACTGCGTAGTGAAGTCTGCTAGGTTTTAGAAGGTTTATAAATAAATATGCATGAAGGTACAGTGGCAATTGTAAAACAATTTTTCTTACAATGAATGATGGCATACCATATAATACTTGCTTTGGGAAGGAGTTCTTGAACTTAGAAGAACTTAGAAGAACTTAGAATAAGAAAGAAAGAAACAAAAAAAAGAAAGAAAGAAAGAAAGAAAGTGTAAACTAAGGTAGGAGTGAATATCAAAATTGATGAATGAGAAGCCGTCAAGTTGTTGTTGTTGTTGTACATTGTGCAAGAAAAGACTACAGTAGTATTTAAAAAGAAGCGTAAATATTTAAGCTAAAGAAATATAGTTTGTGGAAAAACTCTGGAGTATTAAGGATAAACAAGCAAAATGGAAGCAAAAACAAGCGAATTCATGTGGATTTTAGCCAAGAAACGCAACCACGTGAACACTACTAAAAGAAGCTTATACGTATTCGGGGAAAAAAAGTAATTTTCGAGGGAAAAAAGCTGTAACCCAGGAAGTAAATGGTGTAGAAGGGAAGAAATAATGTTTGTGTTGTTGTCTTCACAGTTAAGCGTAGATTATGACATTTTGTTACCTCTTAAAAGCGAGTGTTTCTTTGCAGTTAGTCGTGGTCATCAGTGAGGGAGGCGAAGGACGAAGTGAGGCCTTTGAATACGATTAGAATGTTTAATGAGGTGACCCGAGAGGCTTTGCGGTCACTCGCGTGCTCAAATGGGGTATGGAATATCGGCAACGAGGGACTTGAGGACATCATTAAGTCCTATGACGGTTTAAATCCGTGTAAACACGAAGAAATGTGTGCACACCTGCTCCTGGTAGGACGGGGAAGGTAGTGAAAAGAAAGTATTTCGGCCAAGATGATCGGAAAAGGTAGCTTATTCCGATGTGAATTTGAGTCCTACGAGTGAAGCAGGGGCCCTCGTTGGCGATCTCGTCTTGGACCGACGGGAATGAAATTAGCTCGGGCTGTAGACCAGCCGTGGGTAGGCGGCGAGTGATTGGCTTGTTGGTGGCCAAGACTTAGTTGTATTTGTGGTTGTTGGTGAGGGGGTATTCCATGCCGGTTTTCATTCCTGTTGGGTACCCTGTGCTTGTTCTTTTTGCTGTGGTCAGTGGAGTCCTGGTGGCGAAGAAGGGAGGGGTGGTCGTATCTATATTGCAGTGTTCGTGTATGTCCGTAGTAGCTTGTTTTTTTTCGAAGCAATAAAGAGCTCGCGAGCTTGCTCGTGCACTCCACTACCACACCAAATCATTAATTGTACTGGAAACCCGTTCTTTGTAGCCTCAATTGAGCAGCCTTTTCAGTCAATATGTATGTAATAAATCGTGTAAGTCCTTCGTGGGTGAATATCCAATAATACAAAATTGTAACCCAAAAACCAGTTATTTACTTGTTAAAAGCTGAATTACTTCAACATATTAGACCTCTTAGCAATCATTTGGGCTGAAACGTTTTTGGATGAAAAACTCGGTAGTTTGTAAGACTCGGCTACAAATAATTTGCTTTATTTAGTTTTGAATTTATTCAATATATTCGAAAATTTGTGTATGATATATAAGATAGCTAATTAACTTTCTGTTTCTCCATAAACTTTTAATATTCTCGTGTCTTTTGTTTAAGTTTCAAACTCGGGAGCTCTTCACTTCTCGACATCCAAGAGCAATTGAATTCAAATTAACGTTTTATCCATTGATGCTTCACGAGCTGTGTCCAACCCCCCCGACGAATGAGTGAGCAAGTGAGTGACACATTTGCATATGTAGAGTCCTCATGATAACTCATTGATACACGTCGCGTATCCACAAGTAAAAAAAAAAAACATTTAGAACACATGTTACGTTATACCTTACACTTGCTGTAATAGTTTTCTCGGCATCTGTGACAGTAGCAATAAGTCCTCGAGCCCGAATGGCCTATGAGTCAATGGCCAATTCGGCCATCGGCTTCATAGAAGCTGAGACTAGCCTTGGTAGCAATAAATATGTTGCAAAGAATCTAGAGTAAACTTAAGTGAAAAAATAATAAACTATACCAAATACTTATCATTAAATAAGCAAAATAAAACGTGAACTATTTCTTTATTCTTACAGTCATAAAATAAAAGAATTTTATAATTCAAGTGATTTCCGCAAGACTGCTTAAAAAAGAAAACAAGGTTGGGTTGCTGGAAGTTTAATCAATACTGAAAAACGTTCAAAGTGCACGAAGATGTGCTCTCTTAGTTCATACTCTCTTGCTATAATCACAAAAATTCGCCCATAGAAAGCTAACAATCTCCCCTTTCTCTCTTTTCTCCCCCTTTTACCTCTCCCTTATAATTGATAAATAAATTTATAAATTTATATTCCGCATCACTCAAAACACAGCTACTATACGAATATAAAGTATGTGTAATAAGATGCCTCGTAAGTTAACATTATTATAATAGCAGTTCACAAGTATTGAAATTTATAATTTCATTAATTCGTGTTACCTAACTAGATTAGCTCCTTAGTCACTTACAATTTTTTTGTAAAGCATTTTTTGATATAAATTTATATCATTGTATTGTATAAATATAGAAGTCATATTTTACACAGACTTGCAGCACTTCACTTGCAATATGCAACGACTAGTTAAGTTTATAGCTTGTTATCAATGAGTGGTAAAGACATGGGACTGCGTAGTGAAGTCTGCTAGGTTTTAGAAGGTTTATAAATAAATATGCATGAAGGTACAGTGGCAATTGTAAAACAATTTTTCTTACAATGAATGATGGCATACCATATAATACTTGCTTTGGGAAGGAGTTCTTGAACTTAGAAGAACTTAGAAGAACTTAGAATAAGAAAGAAAGAAACAAAAAAAAGAAAGAAAGAAAGAAAGAAAGTGTAAACTAAGGTAGGAGTGAATATCAAAATTGATGAATGAGAAGCCGTCAAGTTGTTGTTGTTGTTGTACATTGTGCAAGAAAAGACTACAGTAGTATTTAAAAAGAAGCGTAAATATTTAAGCTAAAGAAATATAGTTTGTGGAAAAACTCTGGAGTATTAAGGATAAACAAGCAAAATGGAAGCAAAAACAAGCGAATTCATGTGGATTTTAGCCAAGAAACGCAACCACGTGAACACTACTAAAAGAAGCTTATACGTATTCGGGGAAAAAAAGTAATTTTCGAGGGAAAAAAGCTGTAACCCAGGAAGTAAATGGTGTAGAAGGGAAGAAATAATGTTTGTGTTGTTGTCTTCACAGTTAAGCGTAGATTATGACATTTTGTTACCTCTTAAAAGCGAGTGTTTCTTTGCAGTTAGTCGTGGTCATCAGTGAGGGAGGCGAAGGACGAAGTGAGGCCTTTGAATACGATTAGAATGTTTAATGAGGTGACCCGAGAGGCTTTGCGGTCACTCGCGTGCTCAAATGGGGTATGGAATATCGGCAACGAGGGACTTGAGGACATCATTAAGTCCTATGACGGTTTAAATCCGTGTAAACACGAAGAAATGTGTGCACACCTGCTCCTGGTAGGACGGGGAAGGTAGTGAAAAGAAAGTATTTCGGCCAAGATGATCGGAAAAGGTAGCTTATTCCGATGTGAATTTGAGTCCTACGAGTGAAGCAGGGGCCCTCGTTGGCGATCTCGTCTTGGACCGACGGGAATGAAATTAGCTCGGGCTGTAGACCAGCCGTGGGTAGGCGGCGAGTGATTGGCTTGTTGGTGGCCAAGACTTAGTTGTATTTGTGGTTGTTGGTGAGGGGGTATTCCATGCCGGTTTTCATTCCTGTTGGGTACCCTGTGCTTGTTCTTTTTGCTGTGGTCAGTGGAGTCCTGGTGGCGAAGAAGGGAGGGGTGGTCGTATCTATATTGCAGTGTTCGTGTATGTCCGTAGTAGCTTGTTTTTTTTCGAAGCAATAAAGAGCTCGCGAGCTTGCTCGTGCACTCCACTACCACACCAAATCATTAATTGTACTGGAAACCCGTTCTTTGTAGCCTCAATTGAGCAGCCTTTTCAGTCAATATGTATGTAATAAATCGTGTAAGTCCTTCGTGGGTGAATATCCAATAATACAAAATTGTAACCCAAAAACCAGTTATTTACTTGTTAAAAGCTGAATTACTTCAACATATTAGACCTCTTAGCAATCATTTGGGCTGAAACGTTTTTGGATGAAAAACTCGGTAGTTTGTAAGACTCGGCTACAAATAATTTGCTTTATTTAGTTTTGAATTTATTCAATATATTCGAAAATTTGTGTATGATATATAAGATAGCTAATTAACTTTCTGTTTCTCCATAAACTTTTAATATTCTCGTGTCTTTTGTTTAAGTTTCAAACTCGGGAGCTCTTCACTTCTCGACATCCAAGAGCAATTGAATTCAAATTAACGTTTTATCCATTGATGCTTCACGAGCTGTGTCCAACCCCCCCGACGAATGAGTGAGCAAGTGAGTGACACATTTGCATATGTAGAGTCCTCATGATAACTCATTGATACACGTCGCGTATCCACAAGTAAAAAAAAAAAACATTTAGAACACATGTTACGTTATACCTTACACTTGCTGTAATAGTTTTCTCGGCATCTGTGACAGTAGCAATAAGTCCTCGAGCCCGAATGGCCTATGAGTCAATGGCCAATTCGGCCATCGGCTTCATAGAAGCTGAGACTAGCCTTGGTAGCAATAAATATGTTGCAAAGAATCTAGAGTAAACTTAAGTGAAAAAATAATAAACTATACCAAATACTTATCATTAAATAAGCAAAATAAAACGTGAACTATTTCTTTATTCTTACAGTCATAAAATAAAAGAATTTTATAATTCAAGTGATTTCCGCAAGACTGCTTAAAAAAGAAAACAAGGTTGGGTTGCTGGAAGTTTAATCAATACTGAAAAACGTTCAAAGTGCACGAAGATGTGCTCTCTTAGTTCATACTCTCTTGCTATAATCACAAAAATTCGCCCATAGAAAGCTAACAATCTCCCCTTTCTCTCTTTTCTCCCCCTTTTACCTCTCCCTTATAATTGATAAATAAATTTATAAATTTATATTCCGCATCACTCAAAACACAGCTACTATACGAATATAAAGTATGTGTAATAAGATGCCTCGTAAGTTAACATTATTATAATAGCAGTTCACAAGTATTGAAATTTATAATTTCATTAATTCGTGTTACCTAACTAGATTAGCTCCTTAGTCACTTACAATTTTTTTGTAAAGCATTTTTTGATATAAATTTATATCATTGTATTGTATAAATATAGAAGTCATATTTTACACAGACTTGCAGCACTTCACTTGCAATATGCAACGACTAGTTAAGTTTATAGCTTGTTATCAATGAGTGGTAAAGACATGGGACTGCGTAGTGAAGTCTGCTAGGTTTTAGAAGGTTTATAAATAAATATGCATGAAGGTACAGTGGCAATTGTAAAACAATTTTTCTTACAATGAATGATGGCATACCATATAATACTTGCTTTGGGAAGGAGTTCTTGAACTTAGAAGAACTTAGAAGAACTTAGAATAAGAAAGAAAGAAACAAAAAAAAGAAAGAAAGAAAGAAAGAAAGTGTAAACTAAGGTAGGAGTGAATATCAAAATTGATGAATGAGAAGCCGTCAAGTTGTTGTTGTTGTTGTACATTGTGCAAGAAAAGACTACAGTAGTATTTAAAAAGAAGCGTAAATATTTAAGCTAAAGAAATATAGTTTGTGGAAAAACTCTGGAGTATTAAGGATAAACAAGCAAAATGGAAGCAAAAACAAGCGAATTCATGTGGATTTTAGCCAAGAAACGCAACCACGTGAACACTACTAAAAGAAGCTTATACGTATTCGGGGAAAAAAAGTAATTTTCGAGGGAAAAAAGCTGTAACCCAGGAAGTAAATGGTGTAGAAGGGAAGAAATAATGTTTGTGTTGTTGTCTTCACAGTTAAGCGTAGATTATGACATTTTGTTACCTCTTAAAAGCGAGTGTTTCTTTGCAGTTAGTCGTGGTCATCAGTGAGGGAGGCGAAGGACGAAGTGAGGCCTTTGAATACGATTAGAATGTTTAATGAGGTGACCCGAGAGGCTTTGCGGTCACTCGCGTGCTCAAATGGGGTATGGAATATCGGCAACGAGGGACTTGAGGACATCATTAAGTCCTATGACGGTTTAAATCCGTGTAAACACGAAGAAATGTGTGCACACCTGCTCCTGGTAGGACGGGGAAGGTAGTGAAAAGAAAGTATTTCGGCCAAGATGATCGGAAAAGGTAGCTTATTCCGATGTGAATTTGAGTCCTACGAGTGAAGCAGGGGCCCTCGTTGGCGATCTCGTCTTGGACCGACGGGAATGAAATTAGCTCGGGCTGTAGACCAGCCGTGGGTAGGCGGCGAGTGATTGGCTTGTTGGTGGCCAAGACTTAGTTGTATTTGTGGTTGTTGGTGAGGGGGTATTCCATGCCGGTTTTCATTCCTGTTGGGTACCCTGTGCTTGTTCTTTTTGCTGTGGTCAGTGGAGTCCTGGTGGCGAAGAAGGGAGGGGTGGTCGTATCTATATTGCAGTGTTCGTGTATGTCCGTAGTAGCTTGTTTTTTTTCGAAGCAATAAAGAGCTCGCGAGCTTGCTCGTGCACTCCACTACCACACCAAATCATTAATTGTACTGGAAACCCGTTCTTTGTAGCCTCAATTGAGCAGCCTTTTCAGTCAATATGTATGTAATAAATCGTGTAAGTCCTTCGTGGGTGAATATCCAATAATACAAAATTGTAACCCAAAAACCAGTTATTTACTTGTTAAAAGCTGAATTACTTCAACATATTAGACCTCTTAGCAATCATTTGGGCTGAAACGTTTTTGGATGAAAAACTCGGTAGTTTGTAAGACTCGGCTACAAATAATTTGCTTTATTTAGTTTTGAATTTATTCAATATATTCGAAAATTTGTGTATGATATATAAGATAGCTAATTAACTTTCTGTTTCTCCATAAACTTTTAATATTCTCGTGTCTTTTGTTTAAGTTTCAAACTCGGGAGCTCTTCACTTCTCGACATCCAAGAGCAATTGAATTCAAATTAACGTTTTATCCATTGATGCTTCACGAGCTGTGTCCAACCCCCCCGACGAATGAGTGAGCAAGTGAGTGACACATTTGCATATGTAGAGTCCTCATGATAACTCATTGATACACGTCGCGTATCCACAAGTAAAAAAAAAAAACATTTAGAACACATGTTACGTTATACCTTACACTTGCTGTAATAGTTTTCTCGGCATCTGTGACAGTAGCAATAAGTCCTCGAGCCCGAATGGCCTATGAGTCAATGGCCAATTCGGCCATCGGCTTCATAGAAGCTGAGACTAGCCTTGGTAGCAATAAATATGTTGCAAAGAATCTAGAGTAAACTTAAGTGAAAAAATAATAAACTATACCAAATACTTATCATTAAATAAGCAAAATAAAACGTGAACTATTTCTTTATTCTTACAGTCATAAAATAAAAGAATTTTATAATTCAAGTGATTTCCGCAAGACTGCTTAAAAAAGAAAACAAGGTTGGGTTGCTGGAAGTTTAATCAATACTGAAAAACGTTCAAAGTGCACGAAGATGTGCTCTCTTAGTTCATACTCTCTTGCTATAATCACAAAAATTCGCCCATAGAAAGCTAACAATCTCCCCTTTCTCTCTTTTCTCCCCCTTTTACCTCTCCCTTATAATTGATAAATAAATTTATAAATTTATATTCCGCATCACTCAAAACACAGCTACTATACGAATATAAAGTATGTGTAATAAGATGCCTCGTAAGTTAACATTATTATAATAGCAGTTCACAAGTATTGAAATTTATAATTTCATTAATTCGTGTTACCTAACTAGATTAGCTCCTTAGTCACTTACAATTTTTTTGTAAAGCATTTTTTGATATAAATTTATATCATTGTATTGTATAAATATAGAAGTCATATTTTACACAGACTTGCAGCACTTCACTTGCAATATGCAACGACTAGTTAAGTTTATAGCTTGTTATCAATGAGTGGTAAAGACATGGGACTGCGTAGTGAAGTCTGCTAGGTTTTAGAAGGTTTATAAATAAATATGCATGAAGGTACAGTGGCAATTGTAAAACAATTTTTCTTACAATGAATGATGGCATACCATATAATACTTGCTTTGGGAAGGAGTTCTTGAACTTAGAAGAACTTAGAAGAACTTAGAATAAGAAAGAAAGAAACAAAAAAAAGAAAGAAAGAAAGAAAGAAAGTGTAAACTAAGGTAGGAGTGAATATCAAAATTGATGAATGAGAAGCCGTCAAGTTGTTGTTGTTGTTGTACATTGTGCAAGAAAAGACTACAGTAGTATTTAAAAAGAAGCGTAAATATTTAAGCTAAAGAAATATAGTTTGTGGAAAAACTCTGGAGTATTAAGGATAAACAAGCAAAATGGAAGCAAAAACAAGCGAATTCATGTGGATTTTAGCCAAGAAACGCAACCACGTGAACACTACTAAAAGAAGCTTATACGTATTCGGGGAAAAAAAGTAATTTTCGAGGGAAAAAAGCTGTAACCCAGGAAGTAAATGGTGTAGAAGGGAAGAAATAATGTTTGTGTTGTTGTCTTCACAGTTAAGCGTAGATTATGACATTTTGTTACCTCTTAAAAGCGAGTGTTTCTTTGCAGTTAGTCGTGGTCATCAGTGAGGGAGGCGAAGGACGAAGTGAGGCCTTTGAATACGATTAGAATGTTTAATGAGGTGACCCGAGAGGCTTTGCGGTCACTCGCGTGCTCAAATGGGGTATGGAATATCGGCAACGAGGGACTTGAGGACATCATTAAGTCCTATGACGGTTTAAATCCGTGTAAACACGAAGAAATGTGTGCACACCTGCTCCTGGTAGGACGGGGAAGGTAGTGAAAAGAAAGTATTTCGGCCAAGATGATCGGAAAAGGTAGCTTATTCCGATGTGAATTTGAGTCCTACGAGTGAAGCAGGGGCCCTCGTTGGCGATCTCGTCTTGGACCGACGGGAATGAAATTAGCTCGGGCTGTAGACCAGCCGTGGGTAGGCGGCGAGTGATTGGCTTGTTGGTGGCCAAGACTTAGTTGTATTTGTGGTTGTTGGTGAGGGGGTATTCCATGCCGGTTTTCATTCCTGTTGGGTACCCTGTGCTTGTTCTTTTTGCTGTGGTCAGTGGAGTCCTGGTGGCGAAGAAGGGAGGGGTGGTCGTATCTATATTGCAGTGTTCGTGTATGTCCGTAGTAGCTTGTTTTTTTTCGAAGCAATAAAGAGCTCGCGAGCTTGCTCGTGCACTCCACTACCACACCAAATCATTAATTGTACTGGAAACCCGTTCTTTGTAGCCTCAATTGAGCAGCCTTTTCAGTCAATATGTATGTAATAAATCGTGTAAGTCCTTCGTGGGTGAATATCCAATAATACAAAATTGTAACCCAAAAACCAGTTATTTACTTGTTAAAAGCTGAATTACTTCAACATATTAGACCTCTTAGCAATCATTTGGGCTGAAACGTTTTTGGATGAAAAACTCGGTAGTTTGTAAGACTCGGCTACAAATAATTTGCTTTATTTAGTTTTGAATTTATTCAATATATTCGAAAATTTGTGTATGATATATAAGATAGCTAATTAACTTTCTGTTTCTCCATAAACTTTTAATATTCTCGTGTCTTTTGTTTAAGTTTCAAACTCGGGAGCTCTTCACTTCTCGACATCCAAGAGCAATTGAATTCAAATTAACGTTTTATCCATTGATGCTTCACGAGCTGTGTCCAACCCCCCCGACGAATGAGTGAGCAAGTGAGTGACACATTTGCATATGTAGAGTCCTCATGATAACTCATTGATACACGTCGCGTATCCACAAGTAAAAAAAAAAAACATTTAGAACACATGTTACGTTATACCTTACACTTGCTGTAATAGTTTTCTCGGCATCTGTGACAGTAGCAATAAGTCCTCGAGCCCGAATGGCCTATGAGTCAATGGCCAATTCGGCCATCGGCTTCATAGAAGCTGAGACTAGCCTTGGTAGCAATAAATATGTTGCAAAGAATCTAGAGTAAACTTAAGTGAAAAAATAATAAACTATACCAAATACTTATCATTAAATAAGCAAAATAAAACGTGAACTATTTCTTTATTCTTACAGTCATAAAATAAAAGAATTTTATAATTCAAGTGATTTCCGCAAGACTGCTTAAAAAAGAAAACAAGGTTGGGTTGCTGGAAGTTTAATCAATACTGAAAAACGTTCAAAGTGCACGAAGATGTGCTCTCTTAGTTCATACTCTCTTGCTATAATCACAAAAATTCGCCCATAGAAAGCTAACAATCTCCCCTTTCTCTCTTTTCTCCCCCTTTTACCTCTCCCTTATAATTGATAAATAAATTTATAAATTTATATTCCGCATCACTCAAAACACAGCTACTATACGAATATAAAGTATGTGTAATAAGATGCCTCGTAAGTTAACATTATTATAATAGCAGTTCACAAGTATTGAAATTTATAATTTCATTAATTCGTGTTACCTAACTAGATTAGCTCCTTAGTCACTTACAATTTTTTTGTAAAGCATTTTTTGATATAAATTTATATCATTGTATTGTATAAATATAGAAGTCATATTTTACACAGACTTGCAGCACTTCACTTGCAATATGCAACGACTAGTTAAGTTTATAGCTTGTTATCAATGAGTGGTAAAGACATGGGACTGCGTAGTGAAGTCTGCTAGGTTTTAGAAGGTTTATAAATAAATATGCATGAAGGTACAGTGGCAATTGTAAAACAATTTTTCTTACAATGAATGATGGCATACCATATAATACTTGCTTTGGGAAGGAGTTCTTGAACTTAGAAGAACTTAGAAGAACTTAGAATAAGAAAGAAAGAAACAAAAAAAAGAAAGAAAGAAAGAAAGAAAGTGTAAACTAAGGTAGGAGTGAATATCAAAATTGATGAATGAGAAGCCGTCAAGTTGTTGTTGTTGTTGTACATTGTGCAAGAAAAGACTACAGTAGTATTTAAAAAGAAGCGTAAATATTTAAGCTAAAGAAATATAGTTTGTGGAAAAACTCTGGAGTATTAAGGATAAACAAGCAAAATGGAAGCAAAAACAAGCGAATTCATGTGGATTTTAGCCAAGAAACGCAACCACGTGAACACTACTAAAAGAAGCTTATACGTATTCGGGGAAAAAAAGTAATTTTCGAGGGAAAAAAGCTGTAACCCAGGAAGTAAATGGTGTAGAAGGGAAGAAATAATGTTTGTGTTGTTGTCTTCACAGTTAAGCGTAGATTATGACATTTTGTTACCTCTTAAAAGCGAGTGTTTCTTTGCAGTTAGTCGTGGTCATCAGTGAGGGAGGCGAAGGACGAAGTGAGGCCTTTGAATACGATTAGAATGTTTAATGAGGTGACCCGAGAGGCTTTGCGGTCACTCGCGTGCTCAAATGGGGTATGGAATATCGGCAACGAGGGACTTGAGGACATCATTAAGTCCTATGACGGTTTAAATCCGTGTAAACACGAAGAAATGTGTGCACACCTGCTCCTGGTAGGACGGGGAAGGTAGTGAAAAGAAAGTATTTCGGCCAAGATGATCGGAAAAGGTAGCTTATTCCGATGTGAATTTGAGTCCTACGAGTGAAGCAGGGGCCCTCGTTGGCGATCTCGTCTTGGACCGACGGGAATGAAATTAGCTCGGGCTGTAGACCAGCCGTGGGTAGGCGGCGAGTGATTGGCTTGTTGGTGGCCAAGACTTAGTTGTATTTGTGGTTGTTGGTGAGGGGGTATTCCATGCCGGTTTTCATTCCTGTTGGGTACCCTGTGCTTGTTCTTTTTGCTGTGGTCAGTGGAGTCCTGGTGGCGAAGAAGGGAGGGGTGGTCGTATCTATATTGCAGTGTTCGTGTATGTCCGTAGTAGCTTGTTTTTTTTCGAAGCAATAAAGAGCTCGCGAGCTTGCTCGTGCACTCCACTACCACACCAAATCATTAATTGTACTGGAAACCCGTTCTTTGTAGCCTCAATTGAGCAGCCTTTTCAGTCAATATGTATGTAATAAATCGTGTAAGTCCTTCGTGGGTGAATATCCAATAATACAAAATTGTAACCCAAAAACCAGTTATTTACTTGTTAAAAGCTGAATTACTTCAACATATTAGACCTCTTAGCAATCATTTGGGCTGAAACGTTTTTGGATGAAAAACTCGGTAGTTTGTAAGACTCGGCTACAAATAATTTGCTTTATTTAGTTTTGAATTTATTCAATATATTCGAAAATTTGTGTATGATATATAAGATAGCTAATTAACTTTCTGTTTCTCCATAAACTTTTAATATTCTCGTGTCTTTTGTTTAAGTTTCAAACTCGGGAGCTCTTCACTTCTCGACATCCAAGAGCAATTGAATTCAAATTAACGTTTTATCCATTGATGCTTCACGAGCTGTGTCCAACCCCCCCGACGAATGAGTGAGCAAGTGAGTGACACATTTGCATATGTAGAGTCCTCATGATAACTCATTGATACACGTCGCGTATCCACAAGTAAAAAAAAAAAACATTTAGAACACATGTTACGTTATACCTTACACTTGCTGTAATAGTTTTCTCGGCATCTGTGACAGTAGCAATAAGTCCTCGAGCCCGAATGGCCTATGAGTCAATGGCCAATTCGGCCATCGGCTTCATAGAAGCTGAGACTAGCCTTGGTAGCAATAAATATGTTGCAAAGAATCTAGAGTAAACTTAAGTGAAAAAATAATAAACTATACCAAATACTTATCATTAAATAAGCAAAATAAAACGTGAACTATTTCTTTATTCTTACAGTCATAAAATAAAAGAATTTTATAATTCAAGTGATTTCCGCAAGACTGCTTAAAAAAGAAAACAAGGTTGGGTTGCTGGAAGTTTAATCAATACTGAAAAACGTTCAAAGTGCACGAAGATGTGCTCTCTTAGTTCATACTCTCTTGCTATAATCACAAAAATTCGCCCATAGAAAGCTAACAATCTCCCCTTTCTCTCTTTTCTCCCCCTTTTACCTCTCCCTTATAATTGATAAATAAATTTATAAATTTATATTCCGCATCACTCAAAACACAGCTACTATACGAATATAAAGTATGTGTAATAAGATGCCTCGTAAGTTAACATTATTATAATAGCAGTTCACAAGTATTGAAATTTATAATTTCATTAATTCGTGTTACCTAACTAGATTAGCTCCTTAGTCACTTACAATTTTTTTGTAAAGCATTTTTTGATATAAATTTATATCATTGTATTGTATAAATATAGAAGTCATATTTTACACAGACTTGCAGCACTTCACTTGCAATATGCAACGACTAGTTAAGTTTATAGCTTGTTATCAATGAGTGGTAAAGACATGGGACTGCGTAGTGAAGTCTGCTAGGTTTTAGAAGGTTTATAAATAAATATGCATGAAGGTACAGTGGCAATTGTAAAACAATTTTTCTTACAATGAATGATGGCATACCATATAATACTTGCTTTGGGAAGGAGTTCTTGAACTTAGAAGAACTTAGAAGAACTTAGAATAAGAAAGAAAGAAACAAAAAAAAGAAAGAAAGAAAGAAAGAAAGTGTAAACTAAGGTAGGAGTGAATATCAAAATTGATGAATGAGAAGCCGTCAAGTTGTTGTTGTTGTTGTACATTGTGCAAGAAAAGACTACAGTAGTATTTAAAAAGAAGCGTAAATATTTAAGCTAAAGAAATATAGTTTGTGGAAAAACTCTGGAGTATTAAGGATAAACAAGCAAAATGGAAGCAAAAACAAGCGAATTCATGTGGATTTTAGCCAAGAAACGCAACCACGTGAACACTACTAAAAGAAGCTTATACGTATTCGGGGAAAAAAAGTAATTTTCGAGGGAAAAAAGCTGTAACCCAGGAAGTAAATGGTGTAGAAGGGAAGAAATAATGTTTGTGTTGTTGTCTTCACAGTTAAGCGTAGATTATGACATTTTGTTACCTCTTAAAAGCGAGTGTTTCTTTGCAGTTAGTCGTGGTCATCAGTGAGGGAGGCGAAGGACGAAGTGAGGCCTTTGAATACGATTAGAATGTTTAATGAGGTGACCCGAGAGGCTTTGCGGTCACTCGCGTGCTCAAATGGGGTATGGAATATCGGCAACGAGGGACTTGAGGACATCATTAAGTCCTATGACGGTTTAAATCCGTGTAAACACGAAGAAATGTGTGCACACCTGCTCCTGGTAGGACGGGGAAGGTAGTGAAAAGAAAGTATTTCGGCCAAGATGATCGGAAAAGGTAGCTTATTCCGATGTGAATTTGAGTCCTACGAGTGAAGCAGGGGCCCTCGTTGGCGATCTCGTCTTGGACCGACGGGAATGAAATTAGCTCGGGCTGTAGACCAGCCGTGGGTAGGCGGCGAGTGATTGGCTTGTTGGTGGCCAAGACTTAGTTGTATTTGTGGTTGTTGGTGAGGGGGTATTCCATGCCGGTTTTCATTCCTGTTGGGTACCCTGTGCTTGTTCTTTTTGCTGTGGTCAGTGGAGTCCTGGTGGCGAAGAAGGGAGGGGTGGTCGTATCTATATTGCAGTGTTCGTGTATGTCCGTAGTAGCTTGTTTTTTTTCGAAGCAATAAAGAGCTCGCGAGCTTGCTCGTGCACTCCACTACCACACCAAATCATTAATTGTACTGGAAACCCGTTCTTTGTAGCCTCAATTGAGCAGCCTTTTCAGTCAATATGTATGTAATAAATCGTGTAAGTCCTTCGTGGGTGAATATCCAATAATACAAAATTGTAACCCAAAAACCAGTTATTTACTTGTTAAAAGCTGAATTACTTCAACATATTAGACCTCTTAGCAATCATTTGGGCTGAAACGTTTTTGGATGAAAAACTCGGTAGTTTGTAAGACTCGGCTACAAATAATTTGCTTTATTTAGTTTTGAATTTATTCAATATATTCGAAAATTTGTGTATGATATATAAGATAGCTAATTAACTTTCTGTTTCTCCATAAACTTTTAATATTCTCGTGTCTTTTGTTTAAGTTTCAAACTCGGGAGCTCTTCACTTCTCGACATCCAAGAGCAATTGAATTCAAATTAACGTTTTATCCATTGATGCTTCACGAGCTGTGTCCAACCCCCCCGACGAATGAGTGAGCAAGTGAGTGACACATTTGCATATGTAGAGTCCTCATGATAACTCATTGATACACGTCGCGTATCCACAAGTAAAAAAAAAAAACATTTAGAACACATGTTACGTTATACCTTACACTTGCTGTAATAGTTTTCTCGGCATCTGTGACAGTAGCAATAAGTCCTCGAGCCCGAATGGCCTATGAGTCAATGGCCAATTCGGCCATCGGCTTCATAGAAGCTGAGACTAGCCTTGGTAGCAATAAATATGTTGCAAAGAATCTAGAGTAAACTTAAGTGAAAAAATAATAAACTATACCAAATACTTATCATTAAATAAGCAAAATAAAACGTGAACTATTTCTTTATTCTTACAGTCATAAAATAAAAGAATTTTATAATTCAAGTGATTTCCGCAAGACTGCTTAAAAAAGAAAACAAGGTTGGGTTGCTGGAAGTTTAATCAATACTGAAAAACGTTCAAAGTGCACGAAGATGTGCTCTCTTAGTTCATACTCTCTTGCTATAATCACAAAAATTCGCCCATAGAAAGCTAACAATCTCCCCTTTCTCTCTTTTCTCCCCCTTTTACCTCTCCCTTATAATTGATAAATAAATTTATAAATTTATATTCCGCATCACTCAAAACACAGCTACTATACGAATATAAAGTATGTGTAATAAGATGCCTCGTAAGTTAACATTATTATAATAGCAGTTCACAAGTATTGAAATTTATAATTTCATTAATTCGTGTTACCTAACTAGATTAGCTCCTTAGTCACTTACAATTTTTTTGTAAAGCATTTTTTGATATAAATTTATATCATTGTATTGTATAAATATAGAAGTCATATTTTACACAGACTTGCAGCACTTCACTTGCAATATGCAACGACTAGTTAAGTTTATAGCTTGTTATCAATGAGTGGTAAAGACATGGGACTGCGTAGTGAAGTCTGCTAGGTTTTAGAAGGTTTATAAATAAATATGCATGAAGGTACAGTGGCAATTGTAAAACAATTTTTCTTACAATGAATGATGGCATACCATATAATACTTGCTTTGGGAAGGAGTTCTTGAACTTAGAAGAACTTAGAAGAACTTAGAATAAGAAAGAAAGAAACAAAAAAAAGAAAGAAAGAAAGAAAGAAAGTGTAAACTAAGGTAGGAGTGAATATCAAAATTGATGAATGAGAAGCCGTCAAGTTGTTGTTGTTGTTGTACATTGTGCAAGAAAAGACTACAGTAGTATTTAAAAAGAAGCGTAAATATTTAAGCTAAAGAAATATAGTTTGTGGAAAAACTCTGGAGTATTAAGGATAAACAAGCAAAATGGAAGCAAAAACAAGCGAATTCATGTGGATTTTAGCCAAGAAACGCAACCACGTGAACACTACTAAAAGAAGCTTATACGTATTCGGGGAAAAAAAGTAATTTTCGAGGGAAAAAAGCTGTAACCCAGGAAGTAAATGGTGTAGAAGGGAAGAAATAATGTTTGTGTTGTTGTCTTCACAGTTAAGCGTAGATTATGACATTTTGTTACCTCTTAAAAGCGAGTGTTTCTTTGCAGTTAGTCGTGGTCATCAGTGAGGGAGGCGAAGGACGAAGTGAGGCCTTTGAATACGATTAGAATGTTTAATGAGGTGACCCGAGAGGCTTTGCGGTCACTCGCGTGCTCAAATGGGGTATGGAATATCGGCAACGAGGGACTTGAGGACATCATTAAGTCCTATGACGGTTTAAATCCGTGTAAACACGAAGAAATGTGTGCACACCTGCTCCTGGTAGGACGGGGAAGGTAGTGAAAAGAAAGTATTTCGGCCAAGATGATCGGAAAAGGTAGCTTATTCCGATGTGAATTTGAGTCCTACGAGTGAAGCAGGGGCCCTCGTTGGCGATCTCGTCTTGGACCGACGGGAATGAAATTAGCTCGGGCTGTAGACCAGCCGTGGGTAGGCGGCGAGTGATTGGCTTGTTGGTGGCCAAGACTTAGTTGTATTTGTGGTTGTTGGTGAGGGGGTATTCCATGCCGGTTTTCATTCCTGTTGGGTACCCTGTGCTTGTTCTTTTTGCTGTGGTCAGTGGAGTCCTGGTGGCGAAGAAGGGAGGGGTGGTCGTATCTATATTGCAGTGTTCGTGTATGTCCGTAGTAGCTTGTTTTTTTTCGAAGCAATAAAGAGCTCGCGAGCTTGCTCGTGCACTCCACTACCACACCAAATCATTAATTGTACTGGAAACCCGTTCTTTGTAGCCTCAATTGAGCAGCCTTTTCAGTCAATATGTATGTAATAAATCGTGTAAGTCCTTCGTGGGTGAATATCCAATAATACAAAATTGTAACCCAAAAACCAGTTATTTACTTGTTAAAAGCTGAATTACTTCAACATATTAGACCTCTTAGCAATCATTTGGGCTGAAACGTTTTTGGATGAAAAACTCGGTAGTTTGTAAGACTCGGCTACAAATAATTTGCTTTATTTAGTTTTGAATTTATTCAATATATTCGAAAATTTGTGTATGATATATAAGATAGCTAATTAACTTTCTGTTTCTCCATAAACTTTTAATATTCTCGTGTCTTTTGTTTAAGTTTCAAACTCGGGAGCTCTTCACTTCTCGACATCCAAGAGCAATTGAATTCAAATTAACGTTTTATCCATTGATGCTTCACGAGCTGTGTCCAACCCCCCCGACGAATGAGTGAGCAAGTGAGTGACACATTTGCATATGTAGAGTCCTCATGATAACTCATTGATACACGTCGCGTATCCACAAGTAAAAAAAAAAAACATTTAGAACACATGTTACGTTATACCTTACACTTGCTGTAATAGTTTTCTCGGCATCTGTGACAGTAGCAATAAGTCCTCGAGCCCGAATGGCCTATGAGTCAATGGCCAATTCGGCCATCGGCTTCATAGAAGCTGAGACTAGCCTTGGTAGCAATAAATATGTTGCAAAGAATCTAGAGTAAACTTAAGTGAAAAAATAATAAACTATACCAAATACTTATCATTAAATAAGCAAAATAAAACGTGAACTATTTCTTTATTCTTACAGTCATAAAATAAAAGAATTTTATAATTCAAGTGATTTCCGCAAGACTGCTTAAAAAAGAAAACAAGGTTGGGTTGCTGGAAGTTTAATCAATACTGAAAAACGTTCAAAGTGCACGAAGATGTGCTCTCTTAGTTCATACTCTCTTGCTATAATCACAAAAATTCGCCCATAGAAAGCTAACAATCTCCCCTTTCTCTCTTTTCTCCCCCTTTTACCTCTCCCTTATAATTGATAAATAAATTTATAAATTTATATTCCGCATCACTCAAAACACAGCTACTATACGAATATAAAGTATGTGTAATAAGATGCCTCGTAAGTTAACATTATTATAATAGCAGTTCACAAGTATTGAAATTTATAATTTCATTAATTCGTGTTACCTAACTAGATTAGCTCCTTAGTCACTTACAATTTTTTTGTAAAGCATTTTTTGATATAAATTTATATCATTGTATTGTATAAATATAGAAGTCATATTTTACACAGACTTGCAGCACTTCACTTGCAATATGCAACGACTAGTTAAGTTTATAGCTTGTTATCAATGAGTGGTAAAGACATGGGACTGCGTAGTGAAGTCTGCTAGGTTTTAGAAGGTTTATAAATAAATATGCATGAAGGTACAGTGGCAATTGTAAAACAATTTTTCTTACAATGAATGATGGCATACCATATAATACTTGCTTTGGGAAGGAGTTCTTGAACTTAGAAGAACTTAGAAGAACTTAGAATAAGAAAGAAAGAAACAAAAAAAAGAAAGAAAGAAAGAAAGAAAGTGTAAACTAAGGTAGGAGTGAATATCAAAATTGATGAATGAGAAGCCGTCAAGTTGTTGTTGTTGTTGTACATTGTGCAAGAAAAGACTACAGTAGTATTTAAAAAGAAGCGTAAATATTTAAGCTAAAGAAATATAGTTTGTGGAAAAACTCTGGAGTATTAAGGATAAACAAGCAAAATGGAAGCAAAAACAAGCGAATTCATGTGGATTTTAGCCAAGAAACGCAACCACGTGAACACTACTAAAAGAAGCTTATACGTATTCGGGGAAAAAAAGTAATTTTCGAGGGAAAAAAGCTGTAACCCAGGAAGTAAATGGTGTAGAAGGGAAGAAATAATGTTTGTGTTGTTGTCTTCACAGTTAAGCGTAGATTATGACATTTTGTTACCTCTTAAAAGCGAGTGTTTCTTTGCAGTTAGTCGTGGTCATCAGTGAGGGAGGCGAAGGACGAAGTGAGGCCTTTGAATACGATTAGAATGTTTAATGAGGTGACCCGAGAGGCTTTGCGGTCACTCGCGTGCTCAAATGGGGTATGGAATATCGGCAACGAGGGACTTGAGGACATCATTAAGTCCTATGACGGTTTAAATCCGTGTAAACACGAAGAAATGTGTGCACACCTGCTCCTGGTAGGACGGGGAAGGTAGTGAAAAGAAAGTATTTCGGCCAAGATGATCGGAAAAGGTAGCTTATTCCGATGTGAATTTGAGTCCTACGAGTGAAGCAGGGGCCCTCGTTGGCGATCTCGTCTTGGACCGACGGGAATGAAATTAGCTCGGGCTGTAGACCAGCCGTGGGTAGGCGGCGAGTGATTGGCTTGTTGGTGGCCAAGACTTAGTTGTATTTGTGGTTGTTGGTGAGGGGGTATTCCATGCCGGTTTTCATTCCTGTTGGGTACCCTGTGCTTGTTCTTTTTGCTGTGGTCAGTGGAGTCCTGGTGGCGAAGAAGGGAGGGGTGGTCGTATCTATATTGCAGTGTTCGTGTATGTCCGTAGTAGCTTGTTTTTTTTCGAAGCAATAAAGAGCTCGCGAGCTTGCTCGTGCACTCCACTACCACACCAAATCATTAATTGTACTGGAAACCCGTTCTTTGTAGCCTCAATTGAGCAGCCTTTTCAGTCAATATGTATGTAATAAATCGTGTAAGTCCTTCGTGGGTGAATATCCAATAATACAAAATTGTAACCCAAAAACCAGTTATTTACTTGTTAAAAGCTGAATTACTTCAACATATTAGACCTCTTAGCAATCATTTGGGCTGAAACGTTTTTGGATGAAAAACTCGGTAGTTTGTAAGACTCGGCTACAAATAATTTGCTTTATTTAGTTTTGAATTTATTCAATATATTCGAAAATTTGTGTATGATATATAAGATAGCTAATTAACTTTCTGTTTCTCCATAAACTTTTAATATTCTCGTGTCTTTTGTTTAAGTTTCAAACTCGGGAGCTCTTCACTTCTCGACATCCAAGAGCAATTGAATTCAAATTAACGTTTTATCCATTGATGCTTCACGAGCTGTGTCCAACCCCCCCGACGAATGAGTGAGCAAGTGAGTGACACATTTGCATATGTAGAGTCCTCATGATAACTCATTGATACACGTCGCGTATCCACAAGTAAAAAAAAAAAACATTTAGAACACATGTTACGTTATACCTTACACTTGCTGTAATAGTTTTCTCGGCATCTGTGACAGTAGCAATAAGTCCTCGAGCCCGAATGGCCTATGAGTCAATGGCCAATTCGGCCATCGGCTTCATAGAAGCTGAGACTAGCCTTGGTAGCAATAAATATGTTGCAAAGAATCTAGAGTAAACTTAAGTGAAAAAATAATAAACTATACCAAATACTTATCATTAAATAAGCAAAATAAAACGTGAACTATTTCTTTATTCTTACAGTCATAAAATAAAAGAATTTTATAATTCAAGTGATTTCCGCAAGACTGCTTAAAAAAGAAAACAAGGTTGGGTTGCTGGAAGTTTAATCAATACTGAAAAACGTTCAAAGTGCACGAAGATGTGCTCTCTTAGTTCATACTCTCTTGCTATAATCACAAAAATTCGCCCATAGAAAGCTAACAATCTCCCCTTTCTCTCTTTTCTCCCCCTTTTACCTCTCCCTTATAATTGATAAATAAATTTATAAATTTATATTCCGCATCACTCAAAACACAGCTACTATACGAATATAAAGTATGTGTAATAAGATGCCTCGTAAGTTAACATTATTATAATAGCAGTTCACAAGTATTGAAATTTATAATTTCATTAATTCGTGTTACCTAACTAGATTAGCTCCTTAGTCACTTACAATTTTTTTGTAAAGCATTTTTTGATATAAATTTATATCATTGTATTGTATAAATATAGAAGTCATATTTTACACAGACTTGCAGCACTTCACTTGCAATATGCAACGACTAGTTAAGTTTATAGCTTGTTATCAATGAGTGGTAAAGACATGGGACTGCGTAGTGAAGTCTGCTAGGTTTTAGAAGGTTTATAAATAAATATGCATGAAGGTACAGTGGCAATTGTAAAACAATTTTTCTTACAATGAATGATGGCATACCATATAATACTTGCTTTGGGAAGGAGTTCTTGAACTTAGAAGAACTTAGAAGAACTTAGAATAAGAAAGAAAGAAACAAAAAAAAGAAAGAAAGAAAGAAAGAAAGTGTAAACTAAGGTAGGAGTGAATATCAAAATTGATGAATGAGAAGCCGTCAAGTTGTTGTTGTTGTTGTACATTGTGCAAGAAAAGACTACAGTAGTATTTAAAAAGAAGCGTAAATATTTAAGCTAAAGAAATATAGTTTGTGGAAAAACTCTGGAGTATTAAGGATAAACAAGCAAAATGGAAGCAAAAACAAGCGAATTCATGTGGATTTTAGCCAAGAAACGCAACCACGTGAACACTACTAAAAGAAGCTTATACGTATTCGGGGAAAAAAAGTAATTTTCGAGGGAAAAAAGCTGTAACCCAGGAAGTAAATGGTGTAGAAGGGAAGAAATAATGTTTGTGTTGTTGTCTTCACAGTTAAGCGTAGATTATGACATTTTGTTACCTCTTAAAAGCGAGTGTTTCTTTGCAGTTAGTCGTGGTCATCAGTGAGGGAGGCGAAGGACGAAGTGAGGCCTTTGAATACGATTAGAATGTTTAATGAGGTGACCCGAGAGGCTTTGCGGTCACTCGCGTGCTCAAATGGGGTATGGAATATCGGCAACGAGGGACTTGAGGACATCATTAAGTCCTATGACGGTTTAAATCCGTGTAAACACGAAGAAATGTGTGCACACCTGCTCCTGGTAGGACGGGGAAGGTAGTGAAAAGAAAGTATTTCGGCCAAGATGATCGGAAAAGGTAGCTTATTCCGATGTGAATTTGAGTCCTACGAGTGAAGCAGGGGCCCTCGTTGGCGATCTCGTCTTGGACCGACGGGAATGAAATTAGCTCGGGCTGTAGACCAGCCGTGGGTAGGCGGCGAGTGATTGGCTTGTTGGTGGCCAAGACTTAGTTGTATTTGTGGTTGTTGGTGAGGGGGTATTCCATGCCGGTTTTCATTCCTGTTGGGTACCCTGTGCTTGTTCTTTTTGCTGTGGTCAGTGGAGTCCTGGTGGCGAAGAAGGGAGGGGTGGTCGTATCTATATTGCAGTGTTCGTGTATGTCCGTAGTAGCTTGTTTTTTTTCGAAGCAATAAAGAGCTCGCGAGCTTGCTCGTGCACTCCACTACCACACCAAATCATTAATTGTACTGGAAACCCGTTCTTTGTAGCCTCAATTGAGCAGCCTTTTCAGTCAATATGTATGTAATAAATCGTGTAAGTCCTTCGTGGGTGAATATCCAATAATACAAAATTGTAACCCAAAAACCAGTTATTTACTTGTTAAAAGCTGAATTACTTCAACATATTAGACCTCTTAGCAATCATTTGGGCTGAAACGTTTTTGGATGAAAAACTCGGTAGTTTGTAAGACTCGGCTACAAATAATTTGCTTTATTTAGTTTTGAATTTATTCAATATATTCGAAAATTTGTGTATGATATATAAGATAGCTAATTAACTTTCTGTTTCTCCATAAACTTTTAATATTCTCGTGTCTTTTGTTTAAGTTTCAAACTCGGGAGCTCTTCACTTCTCGACATCCAAGAGCAATTGAATTCAAATTAACGTTTTATCCATTGATGCTTCACGAGCTGTGTCCAACCCCCCCGACGAATGAGTGAGCAAGTGAGTGACACATTTGCATATGTAGAGTCCTCATGATAACTCATTGATACACGTCGCGTATCCACAAGTAAAAAAAAAAAACATTTAGAACACATGTTACGTTATACCTTACACTTGCTGTAATAGTTTTCTCGGCATCTGTGACAGTAGCAATAAGTCCTCGAGCCCGAATGGCCTATGAGTCAATGGCCAATTCGGCCATCGGCTTCATAGAAGCTGAGACTAGCCTTGGTAGCAATAAATATGTTGCAAAGAATCTAGAGTAAACTTAAGTGAAAAAATAATAAACTATACCAAATACTTATCATTAAATAAGCAAAATAAAACGTGAACTATTTCTTTATTCTTACAGTCATAAAATAAAAGAATTTTATAATTCAAGTGATTTCCGCAAGACTGCT
Organism: Anthopleura sola; assembly: GCA_023349425.1. Classification (NCBI taxonomy): domain Eukaryota; kingdom Metazoa; phylum Cnidaria; class Anthozoa; order Actiniaria; family Actiniidae; genus Anthopleura; species Anthopleura sola. Next base: position 34,277 of record JALHLI010000114.1, read on the forward strand.
TAAAAAAGAAAACAAGGTTGGGTTGCTGGAAGTTTAATCAATACTGAAAAACGTTCAAAGTGCACGAAGATGTGCTCTCTTAGTTCATACTCTCTTGCTATAATCACAAAAATTCGCCCATAGAAAGCTAACAATCTCCCCTTTCTCTCTTTTCTCCCCCTTTTACCTCTCCCTTATAATTGATAAATAAATTTATAAATTTATATTCCGCATCACTCAAAACACAGCTACTATACGAATATAAAGTATGTGTAATAAGATGCCTCGTAAGTTAACATTATTATAATAGCAGTTCACAAGTATTGAAATTTATAATTTCATTAATTCGTGTTACCTAACTAGATTAGCTCCTTAGTCACTTACAATTTTTTTGTAAAGCATTTTTTGATATAAATTTATATCATTGTATTGTATAAATATAGAAGTCATATTTTACACAGACTTGCAGCACTTCACTTGCAATATGCAACGACTAGTTAAGTTTATAGCTTGTTATCAATGAGTGGTAAAGACATGGGACTGCGTAGTGAAGTCTGCTAGGTTTTAGAAGGTTTATAAATAAATATGCATGAAGGTACAGTGGCAATTGTAAAACAATTTTTCTTACAATGAATGATGGCATACCATATAATACTTGCTTTGGGAAGGAGTTCTTGAACTTAGAAGAACTTAGAAGAACTTAGAATAAGAAAGAAAGAAACAAAAAAAAGAAAGAAAGAAAGAAAGAAAGTGTAAACTAAGGTAGGAGTGAATATCAAAATTGATGAATGAGAAGCCGTCAAGTTGTTGTTGTTGTTGTACATTGTGCAAGAAAAGACTACAGTAGTATTTAAAAAGAAGCGTAAATATTTAAGCTAAAGAAATATAGTTTGTGGAAAAACTCTGGAGTATTAAGGATAAACAAGCAAAATGGAAGCAAAAACAAGCGAATTCATGTGGATTTTAGCCAAGAAACGCAACCACGTGAACACTACTAAAAGAAGCTTATACGTATTCGGGGAAAAAAAGTAATTTTCGAGGGAAAAAAGCTGTAACCCAGGAAGTAAATGGTGTAGAAGGGAAGAAATAATGTTTGTGTTGTTGTCTTCACAGTTAAGCGTAGATTATGACATTTTGTTACCTCTTAAAAGCGAGTGTTTCTTTGCAGTTAGTCGTGGTCATCAGTGAGGGAGGCGAAGGACGAAGTGAGGCCTTTGAATACGATTAGAATGTTTAATGAGGTGACCCGAGAGGCTTTGCGGTCACTCGCGTGCTCAAATGGGGTATGGAATATCGGCAACGAGGGACTTGAGGACATCATTAAGTCCTATGACGGTTTAAATCCGTGTAAACACGAAGAAATGTGTGCACACCTGCTCCTGGTAGGACGGGGAAGGTAGTGAAAAGAAAGTATTTCGGCCAAGATGATCGGAAAAGGTAGCTTATTCCGATGTGAATTTGAGTCCTACGAGTGAAGCAGGGGCCCTCGTTGGCGATCTCGTCTTGGACCGACGGGAATGAAATTAGCTCGGGCTGTAGACCAGCCGTGGGTAGGCGGCGAGTGATTGGCTTGTTGGTGGCCAAGACTTAGTTGTATTTGTGGTTGTTGGTGAGGGGGTATTCCATGCCGGTTTTCATTCCTGTTGGGTACCCTGTGCTTGTTCTTTTTGCTGTGGTCAGTGGAGTCCTGGTGGCGAAGAAGGGAGGGGTGGTCGTATCTATATTGCAGTGTTCGTGTATGTCCGTAGTAGCTTGTTTTTTTTCGAAGCAATAAAGAGCTCGCGAGCTTGCTCGTGCACTCCACTACCACACCAAATCATTAATTGTACTGGAAACCCGTTCTTTGTAGCCTCAATTGAGCAGCCTTTTCAGTCAATATGTATGTAATAAATCGTGTAAGTCCTTCGTGGGTGAATATCCAATAATACAAAATTGTAACCCAAAAACCAGTTATTTACTTGTTAAAAGCTGAATTACTTCAACATATTAGACCTCTTAGCAATCATTTGGGCTGAAACGTTTTTGGATGAAAAACTCGGTAGTTTGTAAGACTCGGCTACAAATAATTTGCTTTATTTAGTTTTGAATTTATTCAATATATTCGAAAATTTGTGTATGATATATAAGATAGCTAATTAACTTTCTGTTTCTCCATAAACTTTTAATATTCTCGTGTCTTTTGTTTAAGTTTCAAACTCGGGAGCTCTTCACTTCTCGACATCCAAGAGCAATTGAATTCAAATTAACGTTTTATCCATTGATGCTTCACGAGCTGTGTCCAACCCCCCCGACGAATGAGTGAGCAAGTGAGTGACACATTTGCATATGTAGAGTCCTCATGATAACTCATTGATACACGTCGCGTATCCACAAGTAAAAAAAAAAAACATTTAGAACACATGTTACGTTATACCTTACACTTGCTGTAATAGTTTTCTCGGCATCTGTGACAGTAGCAATAAGTCCTCGAGCCCGAATGGCCTATGAGTCAATGGCCAATTCGGCCATCGGCTTCATAGAAGCTGAGACTAGCCTTGGTAGCAATAAATATGTTGCAAAGAATCTAGAGTAAACTTAAGTGAAAAAATAATAAACTATACCAAATACTTATCATTAAATAAGCAAAATAAAACGTGAACTATTTCTTTATTCTTACAGTCATAAAATAAAAGAATTTTATAATTCAAGTGATTTCCGCAAGACTGCTTAAAAAAGAAAACAAGGTTGGGTTGCTGGAAGTTTAATCAATACTGAAAAACGTTCAAAGTGCACGAAGATGTGCTCTCTTAGTTCATACTCTCTTGCTATAATCACAAAAATTCGCCCATAGAAAGCTAACAATCTCCCCTTTCTCTCTTTTCTCCCCCTTTTACCTCTCCCTTATAATTGATAAATAAATTTATAAATTTATATTCCGCATCACTCAAAACACAGCTACTATACGAATATAAAGTATGTGTAATAAGATGCCTCGTAAGTTAACATTATTATAATAGCAGTTCACAAGTATTGAAATTTATAATTTCATTAATTCGTGTTACCTAACTAGATTAGCTCCTTAGTCACTTACAATTTTTTTGTAAAGCATTTTTTGATATAAATTTATATCATTGTATTGTATAAATATAGAAGTCATATTTTACACAGACTTGCAGCACTTCACTTGCAATATGCAACGACTAGTTAAGTTTATAGCTTGTTATCAATGAGTGGTAAAGACATGGGACTGCGTAGTGAAGTCTGCTAGGTTTTAGAAGGTTTATAAATAAATATGCATGAAGGTACAGTGGCAATTGTAAAACAATTTTTCTTACAATGAATGATGGCATACCATATAATACTTGCTTTGGGAAGGAGTTCTTGAACTTAGAAGAACTTAGAAGAACTTAGAATAAGAAAGAAAGAAACAAAAAAAAGAAAGAAAGAAAGAAAGAAAGTGTAAACTAAGGTAGGAGTGAATATCAAAATTGATGAATGAGAAGCCGTCAAGTTGTTGTTGTTGTTGTACATTGTGCAAGAAAAGACTACAGTAGTATTTAAAAAGAAGCGTAAATATTTAAGCTAAAGAAATATAGTTTGTGGAAAAACTCTGGAGTATTAAGGATAAACAAGCAAAATGGAAGCAAAAACAAGCGAATTCATGTGGATTTTAGCCAAGAAACGCAACCACGTGAACACTACTAAAAGAAGCTTATACGTATTCGGGGAAAAAAAGTAATTTTCGAGGGAAAAAAGCTGTAACCCAGGAAGTAAATGGTGTAGAAGGGAAGAAATAATGTTTGTGTTGTTGTCTTCACAGTTAAGCGTAGATTATGACATTTTGTTACCTCTTAAAAGCGAGTGTTTCTTTGCAGTTAGTCGTGGTCATCAGTGAGGGAGGCGAAGGACGAAGTGAGGCCTTTGAATACGATTAGAATGTTTAATGAGGTGACCCGAGAGGCTTTGCGGTCACTCGCGTGCTCAAATGGGGTATGGAATATCGGCAACGAGGGACTTGAGGACATCATTAAGTCCTATGACGGTTTAAATCCGTGTAAACACGAAGAAATGTGTGCACACCTGCTCCTGGTAGGACGGGGAAGGTAGTGAAAAGAAAGTATTTCGGCCAAGATGATCGGAAAAGGTAGCTTATTCCGATGTGAATTTGAGTCCTACGAGTGAAGCAGGGGCCCTCGTTGGCGATCTCGTCTTGGACCGACGGGAATGAAATTAGCTCGGGCTGTAGACCAGCCGTGGGTAGGCGGCGAGTGATTGGCTTGTTGGTGGCCAAGACTTAGTTGTATTTGTGGTTGTTGGTGAGGGGGTATTCCATGCCGGTTTTCATTCCTGTTGGGTACCCTGTGCTTGTTCTTTTTGCTGTGGTCAGTGGAGTCCTGGTGGCGAAGAAGGGAGGGGTGGTCGTATCTATATTGCAGTGTTCGTGTATGTCCGTAGTAGCTTGTTTTTTTTCGAAGCAATAAAGAGCTCGCGAGCTTGCTCGTGCACTCCACTACCACACCAAATCATTAATTGTACTGGAAACCCGTTCTTTGTAGCCTCAATTGAGCAGCCTTTTCAGTCAATATGTATGTAATAAATCGTGTAAGTCCTTCGTGGGTGAATATCCAATAATACAAAATTGTAACCCAAAAACCAGTTATTTACTTGTTAAAAGCTGAATTACTTCAACATATTAGACCTCTTAGCAATCATTTGGGCTGAAACGTTTTTGGATGAAAAACTCGGTAGTTTGTAAGACTCGGCTACAAATAATTTGCTTTATTTAGTTTTGAATTTATTCAATATATTCGAAAATTTGTGTATGATATATAAGATAGCTAATTAACTTTCTGTTTCTCCATAAACTTTTAATATTCTCGTGTCTTTTGTTTAAGTTTCAAACTCGGGAGCTCTTCACTTCTCGACATCCAAGAGCAATTGAATTCAAATTAACGTTTTATCCATTGATGCTTCACGAGCTGTGTCCAACCCCCCCGACGAATGAGTGAGCAAGTGAGTGACACATTTGCATATGTAGAGTCCTCATGATAACTCATTGATACACGTCGCGTATCCACAAGTAAAAAAAAAAAACATTTAGAACACATGTTACGTTATACCTTACACTTGCTGTAATAGTTTTCTCGGCATCTGTGACAGTAGCAATAAGTCCTCGAGCCCGAATGGCCTATGAGTCAATGGCCAATTCGGCCATCGGCTTCATAGAAGCTGAGACTAGCCTTGGTAGCAATAAATATGTTGCAAAGAATCTAGAGTAAACTTAAGTGAAAAAATAATAAACTATACCAAATACTTATCATTAAATAAGCAAAATAAAACGTGAACTATTTCTTTATTCTTACAGTCATAAAATAAAAGAATTTTATAATTCAAGTGATTTCCGCAAGACTGCTTAAAAAAGAAAACAAGGTTGGGTTGCTGGAAGTTTAATCAATACTGAAAAACGTTCAAAGTGCACGAAGATGTGCTCTCTTAGTTCATACTCTCTTGCTATAATCACAAAAATTCGCCCATAGAAAGCTAACAATCTCCCCTTTCTCTCTTTTCTCCCCCTTTTACCTCTCCCTTATAATTGATAAATAAATTTATAAATTTATATTCCGCATCACTCAAAACACAGCTACTATACGAATATAAAGTATGTGTAATAAGATGCCTCGTAAGTTAACATTATTATAATAGCAGTTCACAAGTATTGAAATTTATAATTTCATTAATTCGTGTTACCTAACTAGATTAGCTCCTTAGTCACTTACAATTTTTTTGTAAAGCATTTTTTGATATAAATTTATATCATTGTATTGTATAAATATAGAAGTCATATTTTACACAGACTTGCAGCACTTCACTTGCAATATGCAACGACTAGTTAAGTTTATAGCTTGTTATCAATGAGTGGTAAAGACATGGGACTGCGTAGTGAAGTCTGCTAGGTTTTAGAAGGTTTATAAATAAATATGCATGAAGGTACAGTGGCAATTGTAAAACAATTTTTCTTACAATGAATGATGGCATACCATATAATACTTGCTTTGGGAAGGAGTTCTTGAACTTAGAAGAACTTAGAAGAACTTAGAATAAGAAAGAAAGAAACAAAAAAAAGAAAGAAAGAAAGAAAGAAAGTGTAAACTAAGGTAGGAGTGAATATCAAAATTGATGAATGAGAAGCCGTCAAGTTGTTGTTGTTGTTGTACATTGTGCAAGAAAAGACTACAGTAGTATTTAAAAAGAAGCGTAAATATTTAAGCTAAAGAAATATAGTTTGTGGAAAAACTCTGGAGTATTAAGGATAAACAAGCAAAATGGAAGCAAAAACAAGCGAATTCATGTGGATTTTAGCCAAGAAACGCAACCACGTGAACACTACTAAAAGAAGCTTATACGTATTCGGGGAAAAAAAGTAATTTTCGAGGGAAAAAAGCTGTAACCCAGGAAGTAAATGGTGTAGAAGGGAAGAAATAATGTTTGTGTTGTTGTCTTCACAGTTAAGCGTAGATTATGACATTTTGTTACCTCTTAAAAGCGAGTGTTTCTTTGCAGTTAGTCGTGGTCATCAGTGAGGGAGGCGAAGGACGAAGTGAGGCCTTTGAATACGATTAGAATGTTTAATGAGGTGACCCGAGAGGCTTTGCGGTCACTCGCGTGCTCAAATGGGGTATGGAATATCGGCAACGAGGGACTTGAGGACATCATTAAGTCCTATGACGGTTTAAATCCGTGTAAACACGAAGAAATGTGTGCACACCTGCTCCTGGTAGGACGGGGAAGGTAGTGAAAAGAAAGTATTTCGGCCAAGATGATCGGAAAAGGTAGCTTATTCCGATGTGAATTTGAGTCCTACGAGTGAAGCAGGGGCCCTCGTTGGCGATCTCGTCTTGGACCGACGGGAATGAAATTAGCTCGGGCTGTAGACCAGCCGTGGGTAGGCGGCGAGTGATTGGCTTGTTGGTGGCCAAGACTTAGTTGTATTTGTGGTTGTTGGTGAGGGGGTATTCCATGCCGGTTTTCATTCCTGTTGGGTACCCTGTGCTTGTTCTTTTTGCTGTGGTCAGTGGAGTCCTGGTGGCGAAGAAGGGAGGGGTGGTCGTATCTATATTGCAGTGTTCGTGTATGTCCGTAGTAGCTTGTTTTTTTTCGAAGCAATAAAGAGCTCGCGAGCTTGCTCGTGCACTCCACTACCACACCAAATCATTAATTGTACTGGAAACCCGTTCTTTGTAGCCTCAATTGAGCAGCCTTTTCAGTCAATATGTATGTAATAAATCGTGTAAGTCCTTCGTGGGTGAATATCCAATAATACAAAATTGTAACCCAAGGATGAATTTTCGCACGCTGTCATTGGTTTAAATGGGTCACCTGCAGGACGGGTATCAGGTGATATCCCCATCCGAAGTGATATTAGTCCAGTAGAAGGGAAAAACGTTACAAAATAAAAGAAAAAAATGGAAAACAAAGAACCTCGGTTTTTACAATCAAGTGAGAGTAACATACAAATACTGTTTTGAGAAAGCTACGCCACGAAACACGAAAAAATCCACGAAGTATACTGTAAAGGTCTTCAATGGTAGATATCCTTGCTTTTATCAAATTGTTTTTATGAACTACGAAAACCAACAAACAATTCGACAACTGATGTGTCACTATAGTATATTCAAAGTATAACACCTTTCATAAATAATTGTTTTTATATCAAGCATGACGACAAGAGACAATTAGTTTTTGATAACTCTAGAGAAGACGGATCAATGCAGTTTCCCAAAACCATTCCTAAAAGTCGATGAGTTAAAAAATAGATAAATCCGTTCTGGCTTACTGTAATATCCTCTGAATATTGGGTTGTGGCTGAGGGAAAAAATTTTCGGCCCAAAAAACCGAAAAAAAGTGGTTTTTCGCCGACGGCAAGTCTGATTGGCCGAAACCCCGGCCTTTTGCGCATGATCACACCTCACGTGATGAAAACGAAACTTTTTGGCGAGAAAAAAACAGGGTGTGGCTGAGGGAAAAAATTTTCGGCCCAAAAAACCGAAAAAAAGTGGTTTTTCGCCGACGGCAAGTCTGATTGGCCGAAACCCCGGCCTTTTGCGCATGATCACACCTCACGTGATGAAAACGAAACTTTTTGGCGAGAAAAAAACAGGGTGTGGCTGAGGGAAAAAATTTTCGGCCCAAAAAAACGAAAAAAAGTGGTTTTTCGCCGACGGCAAGTCTGATTGGCCGAAACCCCGGCCTTTTGCGCATGATCACACCTCACGTGATGAAAACGAAACTTTTTGGCGAGAAAAAAACAGGGTGTGGCTGAGGGAAAAAATTTTCGGCCCAAAAAACCGAAAAAAAGTGGTTTTTCGCCGACGGCAAGTCTGATTGGCCGAAACCCCGGCCTTTTGCGCATGATCACACCTCACGTGATGAAAACGAAACTTTTTGGCGAGAAAAAAACAGGGTGTGGCTGAGGGAAAAAATTTTCGGCCCAAAAAACCGAAAAAAAGTGGTTTTTCGCCGACGGCAAGTCTGATTGGCCGAAACCCCGGCCTTTTGCGCATGATCACACCTCACGTGATGAAAACGAAACTTTTTGGCGAGAAAAAAACAGGGTGTGGCTGAGGGAAAAAATTTTCGGCCCAAAAAACCGAAAAAAAGTGGTTTTTCGCCGACGGCAAGTCTGATTGGCCGAAACCCCGGCCTTTTGCGCATGATCACACCTCACGTGATGAAAACGAAACTTTTTGGCGAGAAAAAAACAGGGTGTGGCTGAGGGAAAAAATTTTCGGCCCAAAAAACCGAAAAAAAGTGGTTTTTCGCCGACGGCAAGTCTGATTGGCCGAAACCCCGGCTTTTTGCGCATGATCACACCTCACGTGATGAAAACGAAACTTTTTGGCCGGAAAAAAACAGGGTGTGGCTGAGGGAAAAAATTTTCGGCCCAAAAAACCGAAAAAAAGTGGTTTTTCGCCGACGGCAAGTCTGATTGGCCAAAACCCCGGCCTTTTGCGCATGATCACACCTCACGTGATGAAAACGAAACTTTTTGGCGAGAAAAAAACAGGGTGTGGCTGAGGGAAAAAATTTTCGGCCCAAAAAACCGAAAAAAAGTGGTTTTTCGCCGACGGCAAGTCTGATTGGCCGAAACCCCGGCCTTTTGCGCATGATCACACCTCACGTGATGAAAACGAAACTTTTTGGCGAGAAAAAAACAGGGTGTGGCTGAGGGAAAAAAATTTCGGCCCAAAAAACCGAAAAAAAGTGGTTTTTCGCCGACGGCAAGTCTGATTGGCCGAAACCCCGGCCTTTTGCGCATGATCACACCTCACGTGATGAAAACGAAACTTTTTGGCGAGAAAAAAACAGGGTGTGGCTGAGGGAAAAAATTTTCGGCCCAAAAGAACGAAAAAAAGGGGTTTTTCGCCGACGGCAAGTCTGATTGGCCGAAACCCCGGCCTTTTGCGCATGATCACACCTCACGTGATGAAAACGAAACTTTTTGGCGAGAAAAAAACAGGGTGTGGCTGAGGGAAAAAATTTTCGGCCCAAAAGAACGAAAAAAAGTGGTTTTTCGCCGACGGCAAGTCTGATTGGCCGAAACCCCGGCCTTTTGCGCATGATCACACCTCACGTGATGAAAACGAAACTTTTTGGCGAGAAAAAAACAGGGTGTGGCTGAGGGAAAAAATTTTCGGCCCAAAAAAACGAAAAAAAGTGGCTTTTCGCCGACGGCAAGTCTGATTGGCCGAAACCCCGGCCTTTTGCGCATGATCACACCTCACGTGATGAAAACGAAACTTTTTGGCGAGAAAAAAACAGGGTGTGGCTGAGGGAAAAAATTTTCGGCCCAAAAAACCGAAAAAAAGTGGTTTTTCGCCGACGGCAAGTCTGATTGGCCGAAACCCCGGCCTTTTGCGCATGATCACACCTCACGTGATGAAAACGAAACTTTTTGGCGAGAAAAAAACAGGGTGTGGCTGAGGGAAAAAATTTTCGGCCCAAAAAACCGAAAAAAAGTGGTTTTTCGCCGACGGCAAGTCTGATTGGCCGAAACCCCAGCCTTTTGCGCATGATCACACCTCACGTGATGAAAACGAAACTTTTTGGCGAGAAAAAAACAGGGTGTGGCTGAGGGAAAAAATTTTCGGCCCAAAAAACCGAAAAAAAGTGGTTTTTCGTCGACGGCAAGTCTGATTGGCCGAAACCCCGGCCTTTTGCGCATGATCACACCTCACGTGATGAAAACGAAACTTTTTGGCGAGAAAAAAACAGGGTGTGGCTGAGGGAAAAAATTTTCGGCCCAAAAAACCGAAAAAAAGTGGTTTTTCGCCGACGACAAGTCTGATTGGCCGAAACCCCGGCCTTTTGCGCATGATCACACCTCACGTGATGAAAACGAAACTTTTTGGCGAGAAAAAAACAGGGTGTGGCTGAGGGAAAAAATTTTCGGTTCAAAAAACCGAAAAAAAGTGGTTTTTCGCCGACGGCAAGTCTGATTGGCCGAAACCCCGGCCTTTTGCGCATGATCACACCTCACGTGATGAAAACGAAACTTTTTGGCGAGAAAAAAACAGGGTGTGGCTGAGGGAAAAAATTTTCGGCCCAAAAAACCGAAAAAAAGTGGTTTTTCGCCGACGGCAAGTCTGATTGGCCGAAACCCCGGGCTTTTGCGCATGATCACACCTCACGTGATGAAAACGAAACTTTTTGGCGAGAAAAAAACAGGGTGTGGCTGAGGGAAAAAATTTTCGGCCCAAAAAACCGAAAAAAAGTGGTTTTTCGCCGACGGCAAGTCTGATTGGCCGAAACCCCGGCTTTTTGCGCATGATCACACCTCACGTGATGAAAACGAAACTTTTTGGCGAGAAAAAAACAGGGTGTGGCTGAGGGAAAAAATTTTCGGCCCAAAAAACCGAAAAAAAGTGGTTTTTCGCCGACGGCAAGTCTGATTGGCCGAAACCCCGGCCTTTTGCGCATGATCACACCTCACGTGATGAAAACGAAACTTTTTGGCGAGAAAAAAACAGGGTGTGGCTGAGGGAAAAAATTTTCGGCCCAAAAAACCGAAAAAAAGTGGTTTTTCGCCGACGGCAAGTCTGATTGGCCGAAACCCCGGCCTTTTGCGCATGATCACACCTCACGTGATGAAAACGAAACTTTTTGGCGAGAAAAAAACAGAGTGTGGCTGAGGGAAAAAATTTTCGGCCCAAAAAACCGAAAAAAAGTGGTTTTTCGCCGACGGCAAGTCTGATTGGCCGAAACCCCGGCCTTTTGCGCATGATCACACCTCACGTGATGAAAACGAAACTTTTTGGCCAGAAAAAAACAGGGTGTGGCTGAGGGAAAAAATTTTCGGCCCAAAAAACCGAAAAAAAGTTGTTTTTCGCCGACGGCAAGTCTGATTGGCCGAAACCCCGGCCTTTTGCGCATGATCACACCTCACGTGATGAAAACGAAACTTTTTGGCGAGAAAAAAACAGGGTGTGGCTGAGGGAAAAAATTTTCGGCCCAAAAAACCGAAAAAAAGTGGTTTTTCGCCGACGGCAAGTCTGATTGGCCGAAACCCCGGCCTTTTGCGCATGATCACACCTCACGTGATGAAAACGAAACTTTTTGGCGAGAAAAAAACAGGGTGTGGCTGAGGGAAAAAATTTTCGGCCCAAAAAAACGAAAAAAAGTGGTTTTTCGCCGACGGCAAGTCTGATTGGCCGAAACCCCGGCCTTTTGCGCATGATCACACCTCACGTGATGAAAACGAAACTTTTTGGCGAGAAAAAAACAGGGTGTGGCTGAGGGAAAAAATTTTCGGCACAAAAAACCGAAAAAAAGTGGTTTTTCGCCGACGGCAAGTCTGATTGGCCGAAACCCCGGCCTTTTGCGCATGATCACACCTCACGTGATGAAAACGAAACTTTTTGGCGAGAAAAAAACAGGGTGTGGCTGAGGGAAAAAATTTTCGGCCCAAAAAACCGAAAAAAAGTGGTTTTTCGCCGACGGCAAGTCTGATTGGCCGAAACCCCGGCCTTTTGCGCATGATCACACCTCACGTGATGAAAACGAAACTTTTTGACGAGAAAAAAACAGGGTGTGGCTGAGGGAAAAAATTTTCGGCCCAAAAAACCGAAAAAAAGTGGTTTTTCGCCGACGGCAAGTCTGATTGGCCGAAACCCCGGCCTTTTGCGCATGATCACACCTCACGTGATGAAAACGAAACTTTTTGGCGAGAAAAAAACAGGGTGTGGCTGAGGGAAAAAATTTTCGGCCCAAAAAACCGAAAAAAGTGGTTTTTCGCCGACGGCAAGTCTGATTGGCCGAAACCCGAGCCTTTTGCGCATGATCACACCTCACGTGATGAAAACGAAACTTTTTGGCGAGAAAAAAACAGGGTGTGGCTGAGGGAAAAAATTTTCGGCCCAAAAAACAGAAAAAAAGTGGTTTTTCGCCGACGGCAAGTCTGATTGGCCGAAACCCCGGCCTTTTGCGCATGATCACACCTCACGTGATGAAAACGAAACTTTTTGGCGAGAAAAAAACAGGGTGTGGCTGAGGGAAAAAATGTTCGGCCCAAAAAACCGAAAAAAAGTGGTTTTTCGCCGACGGCAAGTCTGATTGGCCGAAACCCCGGCCTTTTGCGCATGATCACACCTCACGTGATGAAAACGAAACTTTTTGGCGAGAAAAAAACAGAGTGTGGCTGAGGGAAAAAATTTTCGGCCCAAAAAACCGAAAAAAAGTGGTTTTTCGCCGACGGCAAGTCTGATTGGCCGAAACCCCGGCCTTTTGCGCATGATCACACCTCACGTGATGAAAACGAAACTTTTTGGCGAGAAAAAAACAGGGTGTGGCTGAGGGAAAAAATTTTCGGCCCAAAAAAACGAAAAAAAGTGGTTTTTCGCCGACGGCAAGTCTGATTGGCCGAAACCCCGGCCTTTTGCGCATGATCACACCTCACGTGATGAAAACGAAACTTTTTGGCGAGAAAAAAACAGGGTGTGGCTGAGGGAAAAAATTTTCGGCCCAAAAAACCGAAAAAAAGTGGTTTTTCGCCGACGGCAAGTCTGATTGGCCGAAACCCCGGCCTTTTGCGCATGATCACACCTCACGTGATGAAAACGAAACTTTTTGGCGAGAAAAAAACAGGGTGTGGCTGAGGGAAAAAATTTTCGGCCCAAAAAACCGAAAAAAAGTGGTTTTTCCGCCGACGGCAAGTCTGATTGGCCGAAACCCCGGCCTTTTGCGCATGATCACACCTCACGTGATGAAAACGAAACTTTTTGGCGAGAAAAAAACAGAGTGTGGCTGAGGGAAAAAATTTTCGGCCCAAAAAACCGAAAAAAAGTGGTTTTTCGCCGACGGCAAGTCTGATTGGCCGAAACCCCGGCCTTTTGCGCATGATCACACCTCACGTGATGAAAACGAAACTTTTTGGCGAGAAAAAAACAGGGTGTGGCTGAGGGAAAAAATTTTCGGCCCAAAAAAACGAAAAAAAGTGGTTTTTCGCCGACGGCAAGTCTGATTGGCCGATACCCCGGCCTTTTGCGCATGATCACACCTCACGTGATGAAAACGAAACTTTTTGGCGAGAAAAAAACAGGGTGTGGCTGAGGGAAAAAATTTTCGGCCCAAAAAACCGAAAAAAAGTGGTTTTTCGCCGACGGCAAGTCTGATTGGCCGAAACCCCGGCCTTTTGCGCATGATCACACCTCACGTGATGAAAACGAAACTTTTTGGCGAGAAAAAAACAGGGTGTGGCTGAGGGAAAAAATTTTCGGCCCAAAAAAACGAAAAAAAGTGGTTTTTCGCCGACGGCAAGTCTGATTGGCCGAAACCCCGGCCTTTTGCGCATGATCACACCTCACGTGATGAAAACGAAACTTTTTGGCGAGAAAAAAACAGAGTGTGGCTGAGGGAAAAAATTTTCGGCCCAAAAAACCGAAAAAAAGTGGTTTTTCGCCGACGGCAAGTCTGATTGGCCGAAACCCCGGCCTTTTGCGCATGATCACACCTCACGTGATGAAAACGAAACTTTTTGGCGAGAAAAAAACAGGGTGTGGCTGAGGGAAAAAATTTTCGGCCCAAAAAAACCGAAAAAAAGTGGTTTTTCGCCGACGGCAAGTCTGATTGGCCGAAACCCCGGCCTTTTGCGCATGATCACACCTCACGTGATGAAAACGAAACTTTTTGGCGAGAAAAAAACAGGGTGTGGCTGAGGGAAAAAATTTTCGGCCCAAAAAACCGAAAAAAAGTGGTTTTTTTGCCGACGGCAAGTCTGATTGGCCGAAACCCCGGCCTTTTGCGCATGATCACACCTCACGTGATGAAAACGAAACTTTTTGGCGAGAAAAAAACAGGGTGTGGCTGAGGGAAAAAATTTTCGGCCCAAAAAACCGAAAAAAAGTGGTTTTTCGCCGACGGCAAGTCTGATTGGCCGAAACCCCGGCCTTTTGCGCATGATCACACCTCACGTGATGAAAACGAAACTTTTTGACGAGAAAAAAACAGGGTGTGGCTGAGGGAAAAAATTTTCGGCCCAAAAAACCGAAAAAAGTGGTTTTTCGCCGACGGCAAGTCTGATTGGCCGAAACCCCGGCCTTTTGCGCATGATCACACCTCACGTGATGAAAACGAAACTTTTTGGCGAGAAAAAAACAGGGTGTGGCTGAGGGAAAAAATTTTCGGCCCAAAAGAACGAAAAAAAGTGGTTTTTCGCCGACGGCAAGTCTGATTGGCCGAAACCCCGGCCTTTTGCGCATGATCACACCTCACGTGATGAAAACGAAACTTTTTGGCGAGAAAAAAACAGGGTGTGGCTGAGGGAAAAAATTTTCGGCCCAAAAGAACGAAAAAAAGTGGTTTTTCGCCGACGGCAAGTCTGATTGGCCGAAATCCCGGCCTTTTGCGCATGATCACACCTCACGTGATGAAAACGAAACTTTTTGGCGAGAAAAAAACAGGGTGTGGCTGAGGGAAAAAATTTTCGGCCCAAAAAAACGAAAAAAAGTGGCTTTTTGCCGACGGCAAGTCTGATTGGCCGAAACCCCGGCCTTTTGCGCATGATCACACCTCACGTGATGAAAACGAAACTTTTTGGCGAGAAAAAAACAGGGTGTGGCTGAGGGAAAAAATTTTCGGCCCAAAAAACCGAAAAAAAGTGGTTTTTCGCCGACGGCAAGTCTGATTGGCCGAAACCCCGGCCTTTTGCGCATGATCACACCTCACGTGATTAAAACGAAACTTTTTGACGAGAAAAAAACAGGGTGTGGCTGAGGGAAAAAATTTTCGGCCCAAAAAACCGAAAAAAAGTGGTTTTTCGCCGACGGCAAGTCTGATTGGCCGAAACCCCGGCCTTTTGCGCATGATCACACCTCACGTGATGAAAACGAAACTTTTTGGCGAGAAAAAAACAGGGTGTGGCTGAGGGAAAAAATTTTCGGCCCAAAAAACCGAAAAAAAGTGGTTTTTCGCCGACGGCAAGTCTGATTGGCCGAAACCTCGGCCTTTTGCGCATGATCACACCTCACGTGATGAAAACGAAACTTTTTGGCGAGAAAAAAACAGGGTGTGGCTGAGGGAAAAAATTTTCGGCCCAAAAAAAACGAAAAAAAGTGGCTTTTCGCCGACGGCAAGTCTGATTGGCCGAAACCCCGGCCTTTTGCGCATGATCACACCTCACGTGATGAAAACGAAACTTTTTGGCGAGAAAAAAACAGGGTGTGGCTGAGGGAAAAAATTTTCGGCCCAAAAAACCGAAAAAAAGTGGTTTTTCGCCGACGGCAAGTCTGATTGGCCGAAACCCCGGCCTTTTGCGCATGATCACACCTCACGTGATGAAAACGAAACTTTTTGGCGAGAAAAAAACAGGGTGTGGCTGAGGGAAAAAATTTTCGGCCCAAAAAACCGAAAAAAAGTGGTTTTTCGCCGACGGCAAGTCTGATTGGCCGAAACCCCGGCCTTTTGCGCATGATCACACCTCACGTGATGAAAACGAAACTTTTTGGCGAGAAAAAAACAGGGTGTGGCTGAGGGAAAAAATTTTCGGCCCAAAAGAACGAAAAAAAGTGGTTTTTCGCCGACGGCAAGTCTGATTGGCCGAAATCCCGGCCTTTTGCGCATGATCACACCTCACGTGATGAAAACGAAACTTTTTGGCGAGAAAAAAACAGGGTGTGGCTGAGGGAAAAAATTTTCGGCCCAAAAAAACGAAAAAAAGTGGCTTTTTGCCGACGGCAAGTCTGATTGGCCGAAACCCCCGGCCTTTTGCGCATGATCACACCTCACGTGATGAAAACGAAACTTTTTGGCGAGAAAAAAACAGGGTGTGGCTGAGGGAAAAAATTTTCGGCCCAAAAAACCGAAAAAAAGTGGTTTTTCGCCGACGGCAAGTCTGATTGGCCGAAACCCCGGCCTTTTGCGCATGATCACACCTCACGTGATTAAAACGAAACTTTTTGACGAGAAAAAAACAGGGTGTGGCTGAGGGAAAAAATTTTCGGCCCAAAAAACCGAAAAAAAGTGGTTTTTCGCCGACGGCAAGTCTGATTGGCCGAAACCCCGGCCTTTTGCGCATGATCACACCTCACGTGATGAAAACGAAACTTTTTGGCGAGAAAAAAACAGGGTGTGGCTGAGGGAAAAAATTTTCGGCCCAAAAAACCGAAAAAAAGTGGTTTTTCGCCGACGGCAAGTCTGATTGGCCGAAACCTCGGCCTTTTGCGCATGATCACACCTCACGTGATGAAAACGAAACTTTTTGGCGAGAAAAAAACAGGGTGTGGCTGAGGGAAAAAATTTTCGGCCCAAAAAAACGAAAAAAAGTGGCTTTTCGCCGACGGCAAGTCTGATTGGCCGAAACCCCGGCCTTTTGCGCATGATCACACCTCACGTGATGAAAACGAAACTTTTTGGCGAGAAAAAAACAGGGTGTGGCTGAGGGAAAAAATTTTCGGCCCAAAAAACCGAAAAAAAGTGGTTTTTCGCCGACGGCAAGTCTGATTGGCCGAAACCCCGGCCTTTTGCGCATGATCACACCTCACGTGATGAAAACGAAACTTTTTGGCGAGAAAAAAACAGGGTGTGGCTGAGGGAAAAAATTTTCGGCCCAAAAAACCGAAAAAAAGTGGTTTTTCGCCGACGGCAAGTCTGATTGGCCGAAACCCCGGCCTTTTGCGCATGATCACACCTCACGTGATGAAAACGAAACTTTTTGACGAGAAAAAAACAGGGTGTGGCTGAGGGAAAAAATTTTCGGCCCAAAAAACCGAAAAAAAGTGGTTTTTCGCCGACGGCAAGTCTGATTGGCCGAAACCCCGGCTTTTTGCGCATGATCACACCTCACGTGATGAAAACGAAACTTTTTGGCGAGAAAAAAACAGGGTGTGGCTGAGGGAAAAAATTTTCGGCCCAAAAAAACCGAAAAAAAGTGGTTTTTCGCCGACGGCAAGTCTGATTGGCCGAAACCCCGGCCTTTTGCGCATGATCACACCTCACGTGATGAAAACGAAACTTTTTGGCGAGAAAAAAACAGGGTGTGGCTGAGGGAAAAAATTTTCGGCCCAAAAAACCGAAAAAAAGTGGTTTTTCGCCGACGGCAACTCTGATTGGCCGAAACCCCGGCCTTTTGCGCATGATCACACCTCACGTGATGAAAACGAAACTTTTTGGCGAGAAAAAAACAGAGTGTGGCTGAGGGAAAAAATTTTCGGCCCAAAAGAACGAAAAAAAGTGGTTTTTCGCCGACGGCAAGTCTGATTGGCCGAAATCCCGGCCTTTTGCGCATGATCACACCTCACGTGATGAAAACGAAACTTTTTGGCGAGAAAAAAACAGGGTGTGGCTGAGGGAAAAAATTTTCGGCCCAAAAAAAACGAAAAAAAGTGGCTTTTCGCCGACGGCAAGTCTGATTGGCCGAAACCCCGGCCTTTTGCGCATGATCACACCTCACGTGATGAAAACGAAACTTTTTGGCGAGAAAAAAACAGGGTGTGGCTGAGGGAAAAAATTTTCGGCCCAAAAAACCGAAAAAAAGTGGTTTTTCGCCGACGGCAAGTCTGATTGGCCGAAACCCCGGCCTTTTGCGCATGATCACACCTCACGTGATTAAAACGAAACTTTTTGACGAGAAAAAAACAGGGTGTGGCTGAGGGAAAAAATTTTCGGCCCAAAAAACCGAAAAAAAGTGGTTTTTCGCCGACGGCAAGTCTGATTGGCCGAAACCCCGGCCTTTTGCGCATGATCACACCTCACGTGATGAAAACGAAACTTTTTGGCGAGAAAAAAATAGGGTGTGGCTGAGGGAAAAAATTTTCGGCCCAAAAAACCGAAAAAAAGTGGTTTTTCGCCGACGGCAAGTCTGATTGGCCGAAACCCCGGCCTTTTGCGCATGATCACACCTCACGTGATGAAAACGAAACTTTTTGGCGAGAAAAAAACAGGGTGTGGCTGAGGGAAAAAATTTTAGGTTCAAAAAACCGAAAAAAAGTGGTTTTTCGCCGACGGCAAGTCTGATTGGCCGAAACCCCGGCCTTTTGCGCATGATCACACCTCACGTGATGAAAACGAAACTTTTTGGCGAGAAAAAAACAGGGTGTGGCTGAGGGAAAAAATTTTCGGCCCAAAAAACCGAAAAAAAGTGGTTTTTCCGCCGACGGCAAGTCTGATTGGCCGAAACCCCGGGCTTTTGCGCATGATCACACCTCACGTGATGAAAACGAAACTTTTTGGCGAGAAAAAAACAGGGTGTGGCTGAGGGAAAAAATTTTCGGCCCAAAAAACCGAAAAAAAGTGGTTTTTCGCCGACGGCAAGTCTGATTGGCCGAAACCCCGGCTTTTTGCGCATGATCACACCTCACGTGATGAAAACGAAACTTTTTGGCGAGAAAAAAACAGGGTGTGGCTGAGGGAAAAAATTTTCGGCCCAAAACACCGAAAAAAAGTGGTTTTTCGCCGACGGCAAGTCTGATTGGCCGAAACCCCGGCCTTTTGCGCATGATCACACCTCACGTGATGAAAACGAAACTTTTTGGCGAGAAAAAAACAGGGTGTGGCTGAGGGAAAAAATTTTCGGCCCAAAAAAACCGAAAAAAAGTGGTTTTTCGCCGACGGCAAGTCTGATTGGCCGAAACCCCGGCCTTTTGCGCATGATCACACCTCACGTGATGAAAACGAAACTTTTTGGCGAGAAAAAAACAGAGTGTGGCTGAGGGAAAAAATTTTCGGCCCAAAAAACCGAAAAAAAGTGGTTTTTCGCCGACGGCAAGTCTGATTGGCCGAAACCCCGGCCTTTTGCGCATGATCACACCTCACGTGATGAAAACGAAACTTTTTGGCGAGAAAAAAACAGGGTGTGGCTGAGGGAAAAAATTTTCGGCCCAAAAAACCGAAAAAAAGTGGTTTTTCGCCGACGGCAAGTCTGATTGGCCGAAACCCCGGGCTTTTGCGCATGATCACACCTCACGTGATGAAAACGAAACTTTTTGGCGAGAAAAAAACAGGGTGTGGCTAAGGAAAAAATTTTCGGCCCAAAAAACCGAAAAAAAGTGGTTTTTCGCCGACGGCAAGTCTGATTGGCCGAAACCCCGGCCTTTTGCGCATGATCACACCTCACGTGATGAAAACGAAACTTTTTGGCGAGAAAAAACCAGGGTGTGGCTGAGGGAAAAAATTTTCGGCCCAAAAAAACGAAAAAAAGTGGTTTTTCGCCGACGGCAAGTCTGATTGGCCGAAACCCCGGCCTTTTGCGCATGATCACACCTCACGTGATTAAAACGAAACTTTTTGGCGAGAAAAAAACAGGGTGTGGCTGAGGGAAAAAATTTTCGGCCCAAAAAAACCGAAAAAAAGTGGTTTTTCGCCGACGGCAAGTCTGATTGGCCGAAACCCCGGCCTTTTGCGCATGATCACACCTCACGTGATGAAAACGAAACTTTTTGGCGAGAAAAAAACAGGGTGTGGCTGAGGGAAAAAATTTTCGGCCCAAAAAACCGAAAAAAAGTGGTTTTTCGCCGACGGCAAGTCTGATTGGCCGAAACCCCGGGCTTTTGCGCATGATCACACCTCACGTGATGAAAACGAAACTTTTTGGCGAGAAAAAAACAGGGTGTGGCTGAGGGAAAAAATTTTCGGCCCAAAAAACCGAAAAAAAGTGGTTTTTCGCCGACGGCAAGTCTGATTGGCCGAAACCCCGGCCTTTTGCGCATGATCACACCTCACGTGATGAAAACGAAACTTTTTGGCGAGAAAAAAACAGGGTGTGGCTGAGGGAAAAAATTTTCGGCCCAAAAAACCGAAAAAAAGTGGTTTTTCGCCGACGGCAAGTCTGATTGGCCGAAACCCCCGGCCTTTTGCGCATGATCACACCTCACGTGATGAAAACGAAACTTTTTGGCGAGAAAAAAACAGGGTGTGGCTGAGGGAAAAAATTTCGGCCCAAAAAACCGAAAAAAGTGGTTTTTCGCCGACGGCAAGTCTGATTGGCCGAAACCCCGGCCTTTTGCGCATGATCACACCTCACGTGATGAAAACGAAACTTTTTGGCGAGAAAAAAACAGGGTGTGGCTGAGGGAAAAAATTTTCGGCCCAAAAAACCGAAAAAAAGTGGT
This sequence comes from Anthopleura sola, assembly GCA_023349425.1. NCBI lineage: Eukaryota > Metazoa > Cnidaria > Anthozoa > Actiniaria > Actiniidae > Anthopleura > Anthopleura sola. The sequence continues at coordinate 54,832 of JALHLI010000114.1, forward strand.
TTTTCGCCGACGGCAAGTCTGATTGGCCGAAACCCCGGGCTTTTGCGCATGATCACACCTCACGTGATGAAAACGAAACTTTTTGGCGAGAAAAAAACAGGGTGTGGCTGAGGGAAAAAATTTTCGGCCCAAAAAACCGAAAAAAAGTGGTTTTTCGCCGACGGCAAGTCTGATTGGCCGAAACCCCGGCTTTTTGCGCATGATCACACCTCACGTGATGAAAACGAAACTTTTTGGCGAGAAAAAAACAGGGTGTGGCTGAGGGAAAAAATTTTCGGCCCAAAAAAACGAAAAAAAGTGGTTTTTCGCCGACGGCAAGTCTGATTGGCCGAAACCCCGGCCTTTTGCGCTTGATCACACCTCACGTGATGAAAACGAAACTTTTTGGCGAGAAAAAAAACAGGGTGTGGCTGAGGGAAAAAATTTTCGGCCCAAAAAACCGAAAAAAAGTGGTTTTTCGCCGACGGCAAGTCTGATTGGCCGAAACCCCGGCCTTTTGCGCATGATCACACCTCACGTGATGAAAACGAAACTTTTTGGCGAGAAAAAAACAGAGTGTGGCTGAGGGAAAAAATTTTCGGCCCAAAAAACCGAAAAAAAGTGGTTTTTCGCCGACGGCAAGTCTGATTGGCCGAAACCCCGGCCTTTTGCGCATGATCACACCTCACGTGATGAAAACGAAACTTTTTGGCGAGAAAAAAACAGGGTGTGGCTGAGGGAAAAAATTTTCGGCCCAAAAAAACGAAAAAAAGTGGTTTTTCGCCGACGGCAAGTCTGATTGGCCGAAACCCCGGCCTTTTGCGCATGATCACACCTCACGTGATGAAAACGAAACTTTTTGGCGAGAAAAAAACAGGGTGTGGCTGAGGGAAAAAATTTTCGGCCCAAAAAAAACGAAAAAAAGTGGTTTTTCGCCGACGGAAAGTCTGATTGGCCGAAACCCCGGCCTTTTGCGCATGATCACACCTCACGTGATGAAAACGAAACTTTTTGGCAAGAAAAAACAGGGTGTGGCTGAGGGAAAAAATTTTCGGCCCAAAAAACCGAAAAAAAGTGGTTTTTCGCCGACGGCAAGTCTGATTGGCCGAAACCCCGGCCTTTTGCGCATGATCACACCTCACGTGATGAAAACGAAACTTTTTGGCGAGAAAAAAACAGGGTGTGGCTGAGGGAAAAAATTTTCGGCCCAAAAAACCGAAAAAAAGTGGTTTTTCGCCGACGGCAAGTCTGATTGGCCGAAACCCCGGCCTTTTGCGCATGATCACACCTCACGTGATGAAAACGAAACTTTTTGGCGAGAAAAAAACAGAGTGTGGCTGAGGGAAAAAATTTTCGGCCCAAAAAACCGAAAAAAAGTGGTTTTTCGCCGACGGCAAGTCTGATTGGCCGAAACCCCGGCCTTTTGCGCATGATCACACCTCACGTGATGAAAACGAAACTTTTTGGCGAGAAAAAAACAGGGTGTGGCTGAGGGAAAAAATTTTCGGCCCAAAAAACCGAAAAAAAAGTGGTTTTTCGCCGACGGCAAGTCTGATTGGCCGAAACCCCGGCCTTTTGCGCATGATCACACCTCACGTGATGAAAACGAAACTTTTTTGGCGAGAAAAAAACAGGGTGTGGCTGAGGGAAAAAATTTTCGGCCCAAAAAACCGAAAAAAAGTGGTTTTTCGCCGACGGCAAGTCTGATTGGCCGAAACCCCGGCCTTTTGCGCATGATCACACCTCACGTGATGAAAACGAAACTTTTTGGCGAGAAAAAAACAGGGTGTGGCTGAGGGAAAAAATTTTCGGCCCAAAAAACCGAAAAAAAGTGGTTTTTTGCCGACGGCAAGTCTGATTGGCCGAAACCCCGGCCTTTTGCGCATGATCACACCTCACGTGATGAAAACGAAACTTTTTGGCGAGAAAAAAACAGGGTGTGGCTGAGGGAAAAAATTTTCGGCCCAAAAAACCGAAAAAAAGTGGTTTTTCGCCGACGGCAAGTCTGATTGGCCGAAACCCCGGCCTTTTTGCGCATGATCACACCTCACGTGATGAAAACGAAACTTTTTGGCGAGAAAAAACAGGGTGTGGCTGAGGGAAAAAATTTTCGGCCCAAAAGAACGAAAAAAAGTGGTTTTTCGCCGACGGCAAGTCTGATTGGCCGAAACCCCGGCCTTTTGCGCATGATCACACCTCACGTGATGAAAACGAAACTTTTTGGCAAGAAAAAAACAGGGTGTGGCTGAGGGAAAAAATTTTCGGCCCAAAAGAACGAAAAAAAGTGGTTTTTCGCCGACGGCAAGTCTGATTGGCCGAAATCCCGGCCTTTTGCGCATGATCACACCTCACGTGATGAAAACGAAACTTTTTGGCGAGAAAAAAACAGGGTGTGGCTGAGGGAAAAAATTTCGGCCCAAAAAAACGAAAAAAAGTGGCTTTTCGCCGACGGCAAGTCTGATTGGCCGAAACCCCGGCCTTTTGCGCATGATCACACCTCACGTGATGAAAACGAAACTTTTTGGCGAGAAAAAAACAGGGTGTGGCTGAGGGAAAAAATTTTCGGCCCAAAAAACCGAAAAAAGTGGTTTTTCGCCGACGGCAAGTCTGATTGGCCGAAACCCCGGCCTTTTGCGCATGATCACACCTCACGTGATGAAAACGAAACTTTTTGACGAGAAAAAAACAGGGTGTGGCTGAGAGAAAAAATTTTCGGCCCAAAAAAACCGAAAAAAAGTGGTTTTTCGCCGACGGCAAGTGTGATTGGCCGAAACCCCGGCCTTTTGCGCATGATCACACCTCACGTGATGAAAACGAAACTTTTTGGCCAGAAAAAAACAGGGTGTGGCTGAGGGAAAAAATTTTCGGCCCAAAAAACAGAAAAAAAGTGGTTTTTCGCCGACGGCAAGTCTGATTGGCCGAAACCCCGGCCTTTTGCGCATGATCACACCTCACGTGATGAAAACGAAACTTTTTGGCGAGAAAAAAACAGGGTGTGGCTGAGGGAAAAAATTTTCGGCCCAAAAAACCGAAAAAAAGTGTTTTTCGCCGACGGCAAGTCTGATTGGCCGAAACCCCGGCCTTTTGCGCATGATCACACCTCACGTGATGAAAACGAAACTTTTTGGCGAGAAAAAAACAGGGTGTGGCTGAGGGAAAAAATTTTCGGCCCAAAAAACCGAAAAAAAGTGGTTTTTCGCCGACGGCAAGTCTGATTGGCCGAAACCCCGGGCTTTTGCGCATGATCACACCTCACGTGATGAAAACGAAACTTTTTGGCGAGAAAAAACAGGGTGTGGCTGAGGGAAAAAATTTTCGGCCCAAAAAAACCGAAAAAAAGTGGTTTTTCGCCGACGGCAAGTCTGATTGGCCGAAACCCCGGCTTTTTGCGCATGATCACACCTCACGTGATGAAAACGAAACTTTTTGGCGAGAAAAAAACAGGGTGTGGCTGAGAGAAAAAATTTTCGCCCCAAAAAACCGAAAAAAAGTGGTTTTTCGCCGACGGCAAGTCTGATTGGCCGAAACCCCGGCCTTTTGCGCTTGATCACACCTCACGTGATGAAAACGAAACTTTTTGGCGAGAAAAAAAACAGGGTGTGGCTGAGGGAAAAAATTTTCGGCCCAAAAAACCGAAAAAAAGTGGTTTTTCGCCGACGGCAAGTCTGATTGGCCGAAACCCCGGCCTTTTGCGCATGATCACACCTCACGTGATGAAAACGAAACTTTTTGGCGAGAAAAAAACAGAGTGTGGCTGAGGGAAAAAATTTTCGGCCCAAAAAACCGAAAAAAAGTGGTTTTTCCGCCGACGGCAAGTCTGATTGGCCGAAACCCCGGCCTTTTGCGCATGATCACACCTCACGTGATGAAAACGAAACTTTTTGGCGAGAAAAAAACAGGGTGTGGCTGAGGGAAAAAAATTTTCGGCCCAAAAAAACGAAAAAAAGTGGTTTTTCGCCGACGGCAAGTCTGATTGGCCGAAACCCCGGCCTTTTGCGCATGATCACACCTCACGTGATGAAAACGAAACTTTTTGGCGAGAAAAAAACAGGATGTGGCTGAGGGAAAAAATTTTCGGCCCAAAAAACCGAAAAAAAGTGGTTTTTCGCCGACGGCAAGTCTGATTGGCCGAAACCCCGGCCTTTTGCGCATGATCACACCTCACGTGATGAAAACGAAACTTTTTGGCGAGAAAAAAACAGGGTGTGGCTGAGGGAAAAAATTTTCGGCCCAAAAAACCGAAAAAAAGTGGTTTTTCGCCGACGGCAAGTCTGATTGGCCGAAACCCCCGGCCTTTTGCGCATGATCACACCTCACGTGATGAAAACGAAACTTTTTGGCGAGAAAAAAACAGGGTGTGGCTGAGGGAAAAAATTTTCGGCCCAAAAAACCAAAAAAAAGTGGTTTTTCGCCGACGGCAAGTCTGATTGGCCGAAACCCCCGGCTTTTTGCGCATGATCACGCCTCACGTGATGAAAACGAAACTTTTTGGCGAGAAAAACACAGGGTGTGGCTGAGGGAAAAAATTTTCGGCCCAAAAAACCGATAAAAAGTGGTTTTTTCGCCGACGGCAAGTCTGATTGGCCGAAACCCCGGCTTTTTGCGCATGATCACACCTCACGTGATGAAAACGAAACTTTTTGGCGAGAAAAAAACAGGGTGTGGCTGAGGGAAAAAATTTTCGGCCCAAAAAACCGAAAAAAGTGGTTTTTCGCCGACGGCAAGTCTGATTGGCCGAAACCCCGGCCTTTTGCGCTTGATCACACCTCACGTGATGAAAACGAAACTTTTTGGCGAGAAAAAAACAGGGTGTGGCTGAGGGAAAAAATTTTCGGCCCAAAAAACCGAAAAAAAGTGGTTTTTCGCCGACGGCAAGTCTGATTGGCCGAAACCCCGGCCTTTTGCGCATGATCACACCTCACGTGATGAAAACGAAACTTTTTGGCGAGAAAAAAACAGAGTGTGGCTGAGGGAAAAAATTTTCGGCCCAAAAAACCGAAAAAAAGTGGTTTTTCGCCGACGGCAAGTCTGATTGGCCGAAACCCCGGCCTTTTGCGCATGATCACACCTCACGTGATGAAAACGAAACTTTTTGGCGAGAAAAAAACAGGGTGTGGCTGAGGGAAAAAATTTTCGGCCCAAAAAAACGAAAAAAAGTGGTTTTTCGCCGACGGCAAGTCTGATTGGCCGAAACCCCGGCCTTTTGCGCATGATCACACCTCACGTGATGAAAACGAAACTTTTTGGCGAGAAAAAAACAGGGTGTGGCTGAGGGAAAAAATTTTCGGCCCAAAAAACCGAAAAAAAGTGGTTTTTCGCCGACGGCAAGTCTGATTGGCCGAAACCCCGGCCTTTTGCGCATGATCACACCTCACGTGATGAAAACGAAACTTTTTGGCGAGAAAAAAACAGGGTGTGGCTGAGGGAAAAAATTCTCGGCCCAAAAAACCAAAAAAAAGTGGTTTTTCGCCGACGGCAAGTCTGATTGGCCGAAACCCCGGCTTTTTGCGCATGATCACGCCTCACGTGATGAAAACGAAACTTTTTGGCGAGAAAAACACAGGGTGTGGCTGAGGGAAAAAATTTTCAGCCCAAAAAACCGATAAAAAGTGGTTTTTCGCCGACGGCAAGTCTGATTGGCCGAAACCCCGGCTTTTTGCGCATGATCACACCTCACGTGATGAAAACGAAACTTTTTGGCGAGAAAAAAACAGGGTGTGGCTGAGGGAAAAAATTTTCGGCCCAAAAAACCGAAAAAAGTGGTTTTTCGCCGACGGCAAGTCTGATTGGCCGAAACCCCGGCCTTTTGCGCTTGATCACACCTCACGTGATGAAAACGAAACTTTTTGGCGAGAAAAAAACAGGGTGTGGCTGAGGGAAAAAATTTTCGGCCCAAAAAACCGAAAAAAAGTGGTTTTTCGCCGACGGCAAGTCTGATTGGCCGAAACCCCGGCCTTTTGCGCATGATCACACCTCACGTGATGAAAACGAAACTTTTTGGCGAGAAAAAAACAGAGTGTGGCTGAGGGAAAAAATTTTCGGCCCAAAAAACCGAAAAAAAGTGGTTTTTCGCCGACGGCAAGTCTGATTGGCCGAAACCCCGGCCTTTTGCGCATGATCACACCTCACGTGATGAAAACGAAACTTTTTGGCGAGAAAAAAACAGGGTGTGGCTGAGGGAAAATATTTTCGGCCGAAAAAAACGAAAAAAAGTGGTTTTTCGCCGACGGCAAGTCTGATTGGCCGAAACCCCGGCCTTTTGCGCATGATCACACCTCACGTGATGAAAGCGAAACTTTTTGGCGAGAAAAAAACAGGGTGTGGCTGAGGGAAAAAATTTTCGGCCCAAAAAACCGAAAAAAAGTGGTTTTTCGCCGACGGCAAGTCTGATTGGCCGAAACCCCGGCCTTTTGCGCATGATCACACCTCACGTGATGAAAACGAAACTTTTTGGCGAGAAAAAAACAGGGTGTGGCTGAGGGAAAAAATTTTCGGCCCAAAAAACCGAAAAAAAGTGGTTTTTCGCCGACGGCAAGTCTGATTGGCCGAAACCCCGGCCTTTTGCGCATGATCACACCTCACGTGATGAAAACGAAACTTTTTGGCGAGAAAAAAACAGAGTGTGGCTGAGGGAAAAAATTTTCGGCCCAAAAAACCGAAAAAAAGTGGTTTTTCGCCGACGGCAAGTCTGATTGGCCGAAACCCCGGCCTTTTGCGCATGATCACACCTCACGTGATGAAAACGAAACTTTTTGGCGAGAAAAAAACAGGGTGTGGCTGAGGGAAAATATTTTCGGCCGAAAAAAACGAAAAAAAGTGGTTTTTCGCCGACGGCAAGTCTGATTGGCCGAAACCCCGGCCTTTTGCGCATGATCACACCTCACGTGATGAAAGCGAAACTTTTGGCGAGAAAAAAACAGGGTGTGGCTGAGGGAAAAAATTTTCGGCCCAAAAAACCGAAAAAAAGTGGTTTTTCGCCGACGGCAAGTCTGATTGGCCGAAACCCCGGCCTTTTGCGCATGATCACACCTCACGTGATGAAAACGAAACTTTTTGGCGAGAAAAAAACAGGGTGTGGCTGAGGGAAAAAATTTTCGGCCCAAAAAACCGAAAAAAAGTGGTTTTTCGCCGACGGCAAGTCTGATTGGCCGAAACCCCCGGCCTTTTGCGCATGATCACACCTCACGTGATGAAAACGAAACTTTTTTGGCGAGAAAAAAACAGGGTGTGGCTGAGGGAAAAAATTTTCGGCCCAAAAAACCAAAAAAAAGTGGTTTTTCGCCGACGGCAAGTCCTGATTGGCCGAAACCCCGGCTTTTTGCGCATGATCACGCCTCACGTGATGAAAACGAAACTTTTTGGCGAGAAAAACACAGGGTGTGGCTGAGGGAAAAAATTTTCGGCCCAAAAAACAGATAAAAAGTGGTTTTTCGCCGACGGCAAGTCTGATTGGCCGAAACCCCGGCTTTTTGCGCATGATCACACCTCACGTGATGAAAACGAAACTTTTTGGCGAGAAAAAAACAGGGTGTGGCTGAGGGAAAAATTTTCGGCCCAAAAAACCGAAAAAAAGTGGTTTTTCGCCGACGGCAAGTCTGATTGGCCGAAACCCCGGCCTTTTGCGCATGATCACACCTCACGTGATGAAAACGAAAGTTTTTGGCGAGAAAAAAACAGGGTGTGGCTGAGGGAAAAAATTTTCGGCCCAAAAAAACCGAAAAAAAGTGGTTTTTTCGCCGACGGCAAGTCTGATTGGCCGAAACCCCGGCCTTTTGCGCATGATCACACCTCACGTGATGAAAACGAAACTTTTTGGCGAGAAAAAAACAGGGTGTGGCTGAGGGAAAAAATTTTCGGCCCAAAAAACCAAAAAAAAGTGGTTTTTCGCCGACGGCAAGTCTGATTGGCCGAAACCCCGGCTTTTTGCGCATGATCACGCCTCACGTGATGAAAACGAAACTTTTTGGCGAGAAAAACACAGGGTGTGGCTGAGGGAAAAAATTTTCGGCCCAAAAAACCGATAAAAAGTGGTTTTTCGCCGACGGCAAGTCTGATTGGCCGAAACCCCGGCTTTTTGCGCATGATCACACCTCACGTGATGAAAACGAAACTTTTTGGCGAGAAAAAAACAGGGTGTGGCTGAGGGAAAAAATTTTCGGCCCAAAAAAACCGAAAAAAAGTGGTTTTTCGCCGACGGCAAGTCTGATTGGCCGAAACCCCGGCCTTTTGCGCATGATCACACCTCACGTGATGAAAACGAAACTTTTTGGCGAGAAAAAAACAGGGTGTGGCTGAGGGAAAAAATTTTCGGCCCAAAAAACCGAAAAAAAGTGGTTTTTCGCCGACGGCAAGTCTGATTGGCCGAAACCCCGGCCTTTTGCGCATGATCACACCTCACGTGATGAAAACGAAACTTTTTGACGAGAAAAAAACAGGGTGTGGCTGAGGGAAAAAATTTTCGGCCCAAAAAACCGAAAAAAAGTGGTTTTTCGCCGACGGCAAGTCTGATTGGCCGAAACCCCGGCTTTTTGCGCATGATCACACCTCACGTGATGAAAACGAAACTTTTTGGCGAGAAAAAAACAGGGTGTGGCTGAGGGAAAAAATTTTCGGCCCAAAAAACCGAAAAAAAGTGGTTTTTCGCCGACGGCAAGTCTGATTGGCCGAAACCCCGGCCTTTTGCGCATGATCACACCTCACGTGATGAAAACGAAACTTTTTGGCGAGAAAAAAACAGGGTGTGGCTGAGGGAAAAAATTTTCGGCCCAAAAAACCGAAAAAAAGTGGTTTTTCGCCGACGGCAAGTCTGATTGGCCGAAACCCCGGCCTTTTGCGCATGATCACACCTCACGTGATGAAAACGAAACTTTTTGGCGAGAAAAAAACAGGGTGTGGCTGAGGGAAAAAATTTTCGGCCCAAAAAACCGAAAAAAAGTGGTTTTTCGCCGACGGCAAGTCTGATTGGCCGAAACCCCGGCTTTTTGCGCATGATCACACCTTACGTGATGAAAACGAAACTTTTTGGCGAGAAAAAACAGGGTGTGGCTGAGGGAAAAAATTTTCGGCCCAAAAAAACGAAAAAAAGTGGTTTTTCGCCGACGGCAAGTCTGATTGGCCGAAACCCCGGCCTTTGCGCATGATCACACCTCACGTGATGAAAACGAAACTTTTTGGCGAGAAAAAAACAGAGTGTGGCTGAGGGAAAAAATTTTCGGCCCAAAAAACCGAAAAAAAGTGGTTTTTCGCCGACGGCAAGTCTGATTGGCCGAAACCCCGGCCTTTTGCGCATGATCACACCTCACGTGATGAAAACGAAACTTTTTGGCGAGAAAAAAACAGGGTGTGGCTGAGGGAAAAAATTTTCGGCCCAAAAAAACGAAAAAAAGTGGTTTTTCGCCGACGGCAAGTCTGATTGGCCGAAACCCCGGCCTTTTGCGCATGATCACACCTCACGTGATGAAAACGAAACTTTTTGGCGAGAAAAAAAACAGGGTGTGGCTGAGGGAAAAAATTTTCGGCCCAAAAAACCGAAAAAAAGTGGTTTTTCGCCGACGGCAAGTCTGATTGGCCGAAACCCCGGCCTTTTGCGCATGATCACACCTCACGTGATGAAAACGAAACTTTTTGGCGAGAAAAAAACAGGGTGTGGCTGAGGAAAAAATTTTCGGCCCAAAAAACCGAAAAAAAGTGGTTTTTCCGCCGACGGCAAGTCTGATTGGCCGAAACCCCGGCTTTTTGCGCATGATCACACCTCACGTGATGAAAACGAAACTTTTTGGCGAGAAAAAAACAGGGTGTGGCTGAGAGAAAAAATTTTCGCCCCAAAAAACCGAAAAAAAGTGGTTTTTCGCCGACGGCAAGTCTGATTGGCCGAAACCCCGGCCTTTTGCGCTTGATCACACCTCACGTGATGAAAACGAAACTTTTTGGCGAGAAAAAAACAGGGTGTGGCTGAGGGAAAAAATTTTCGGCCCAAAAAAACGAAAAAAAGTGGTTTTTCGCCGACGGCAAGTCTGATTGGCCGAAACCCCGGCCTTTTGCGCATGATCACACCTCACGTGATGAAAACGAAACTTTTTGGCGAGAAAAAAACAGAGTGTGGCTGAGGGAAAAAATTTTCGGCCCAAAAAACCGAAAAAAAAGTGGTTTTTCCGCCGACGGCAAGTCTGATTGGCCGAAACCCCGGCCTTTTGCGCATGATCACACCTCACGTGATGAAAACGAAACTTTTTGGCGAGAAAAAAACAGGGTGTGGCTGAGGGAAAAAATTTTCGGCCCAAAAAAACGAAAAAAAGTGGTTTTTCGCCGACGGCAAGTCTGATTGGCCGAAACCCCGGCCTTTTGCGCATGATCACACCTCACGTGATGAAAACGAAACTTTTTGGCGAGAAAAAAACAGGGTGTGGCTGAGGGAAAAAATTTTCGGCCCAAAAAACCGAAAAAAAGTGGTTTTTCGCCGACGGCAAGTCTGATTGGCCGAAACCCCGGCCTTTTGCGCATGATCACACCTCACGTGATGAAAACGAAACTTTTTGGCGAGAAAAAAACAGGGTGTGGCTGAGGGAAAAAATTTTCGGCCCAAAAAACCGAAAAAAAGTGGTTTTTCGCCGACGGCAAGTCTGATTGGCCGAAACCCCGGCCTTTTGCGCATGATCACACCTCACGTGATGAAAACGAAACTTTTTGGCGAGAAAAAAACAGGGTGTGGCTGAGGGAAAAAATTTTCGGCCCAAAAAACCAAAAAAAAGTGGTTTTTCGCCGACGGCAAGTCTGATTGGCCGAAACCCCGGCTTTTTGC